>BMAO01025789.1:0-23277 GCA_019973975.1 Trichonephila clavata
GTTAAAAGGCAAATACTTCGAACATTTTATTCTTTAAAGTTTAACAAAAAATGTTTTTCCGTTTTATTTTTTAAGTTTATTCCCAAGTGTGAGTTACACACTTTAGACTAAGTTTTTAAATGAAGCCATTTTGTAAAAAACAAAAACTGGCAATACTTCTAAAGATAATAAGTAGCAAGTGTTGTACCATTTTGGAATCTTAATTAAATGGGCCACGTCTTTTCAAACAACTTTCCCAAGATAGTATGCAATATATTTCTTATGAAGAATTAAAATTAGGAGACAACATTTTTTCAGACCTACTCAAACAACCTTGATTTTTACTAAACCAAAAAGTTTTTTGCACAATCTGGACTGTGATTAAAGCATGACATGTAAGATCACTTGAGTGAAAAAGTCACTGTAAAATTGGGAAAAGTGGGTTACAGTGCCTAATTATGTGATGGAGGAAGTCAATTTTCCACATTTTCAAAAATCTGCTCGTCCTCACTTAACTAAGTGATTTGAATTTTTTTAAAAATTTTTTCCAGAACTGATATGATTATCCGCTTGACAAAGAGTTTCATGACACCTGCATATATAAATATGTATTGCTATGAAAAGCATGTACGCTTAAAAGTGTACTGTTTTTAAAAAAACCATTGCTTGATTAAAAAAACAGACAAATTAGGAAATTTAAAATTATATAAATATATATTTAAGTTTCAAATTGCATTAAAATGTAGACTGTCATATAAAATCCCATTTGTTCGTTTAAAAAACTTAGGTATGCTAATTGCTATATTGAAAAAAATAAGACTTTTTTTTCACTTAAAGTATAAGATTAACAAAAAAAAGCCCTTGTGAAAAAGAAAATTATATTAACCTCTCTCACTATAAAGCTGCACGAAGGTGAATGGTGACGAATCTAGCAGATCTGAAGTGACGAGGACGAAACCTGACAACCTCAGATATATTTTGTGCATTTTTTTAAAATAATGATTTATTTTTAGCATCAATTAAACCTGAATTAAAGAGTTTTATTTTGTTTTATTTTTACTGTCAACTTTAGGAACTAAAATAATTGTTTTTCTTTTAAAATTGAACTATTTTCAGTTTTTTGGTCTTTTATTTATTCATTTTTCTAATAAACTTTAGACTGGTCCATTCATTGGCGTTTTCTAATTAAAGATTAGTATTTTCAAAGCTTAATACAATACCATTCCCTCATTCAAAACATATCTAAAAAAAGCATTAGATATGCTCTTGGAAAAACATTAGAAAAATAAGCAAAAGAATTAAACTATACCTAAAGTAATGCGATAATAATCCGTTGTTATTAGTAACAAAACAAATCGTAGAATGATGCTAAAATACATACAGGAAGAGAAATTATAATTGTTATTATTTTAAACATTTGGTATAGAAAATATAAAAGATGACGCTTTTCACCACTCGGCATTTAAGGAAAATGGGGAAAACACAGATTAAAGTTCAAAATTTCTATTTTTAGATATCTTATTCTGAATAACTCTCTCTTATAGTGGAAACCAGATATTGAACCATTAAATATCGTAGGCGGGATGTGGGTGTTGATTCCCCCTGTCTTTCTCCACGGTTATACTTTTTCTCTTTCTTAAAAAAAAAAAGAAGAAAGATTAGAGCTCTGCAAGTATTCTTTGGTGGCAATATGTGATAAAATATTTTGATTATTTGAAGAAAAAAAAGTATTTTGCTTAAAGTAAAAGTGTTCTTTACTTTTTCTTCTCACATGCATTTGCAACGACTGGGAATTAACAGATTTTCGTTACTTTTCAATGGAATGGAAACGTCAGTTTTTATCCCACTCTTGGAATGTATTAACGTCATTCTAAAGTTATAATGCTAATACGGTCAATACAATATTATTAAAAACCGCTTATTTCTTTTAACTGCAGTCGATCCCAAGCAGAACATCAGACTGAAAAAGGAAGTTTAATTCAAATTAAATTCAGCTGGTTCTCATATCCCTCGAAATCTGGAATGAGAAGTACTAACTAGGCTTAGAACAATGATTCTGCAAAAGCGTATAAATGAATATTTTTTAATACTTAATATCACTTGAGTTAGAATATGCATGTTGAATTGTTTTAAGAATAGTACTACAATAAAATTATTTAAATGCAATTCGTGTTGTTAAAAAAAGAAGAAATAACATATTTTCAAAACATTCTTCTTTTATGAAAAAGGATTTTTGCAAAATTCGCATTATTTTCAGAGTTACAATTAGTTGAAAAAATAAACGGTACTTTTTTTATAAAAAATTCTCCACTTTGATAAAATAAAATATGAATAAATTCACTTCTTAGTTATATATTTAAAACTCTATTCTCAGCTGAGAAGTTTTAAATATATATATATATATATATATATATATAGGCAAAATATTATTATTATTATTATTAAAGAAACACTTTCCATAACAGGCAAATGTTTTGAAAATGTCAATTTTTCTTCATTTATTGCTAAAAAATTACATTTAAATTCTTTTCCACCGTAATAATATTTTTAAAACAATTTTACAAGTATATTAAAATTCAAATGATACAAAACATTAAAAAAATATCCATTTATGCCCTTTTGCAAAATCATTTTTTTATATAAGCATAGTCACATACCCCCTAACTGTCTTTCACAGTTCATTTGACTGCACTTGGGAAATGAGAGGTCTAACATTTCTCGAACATTCTAGAACCGAAAAAATTTGGACGGGATTTAATTTTACCTATATATAAATTTTCATTCTTATTCCTTTGCATTGTTATAAAAAAATATATACAGGTTTCCTTTCCAAAGTTAGCATTTTTATCTACTTATGCTCACTCTTTATTCTTTTGAAAACATTTTCCCCAAATACCAAGTCTTAAGGAACAAAATGGCTTTCAGAACCATTAAATGGCCACAAAATGGTTTCAGAATTTATGAAGTTCAATTATTTTTTTTTTCAAATTAGTTAAAACATTTTTTTTTATAGTTATAAAACATATTCTTATATTATAACATCTAACCTAATGATAAATATAAAACAAATATATTTTTCTTCAATTTGTGAAATGAATTTTCCAAATATTTAAGTCATCATTTTATGTGTCTGTTCAAAAAGTATCCGACCTTGAATTTTCTCGTGCACAGTAGAGATTCTAAAGTGGTGCCACTTTGCACAGTGATGTGTGCAGGTATGATGTAAAACAGATTTTGGCTCAAAATTTCATAAATAACTAACCATTTTACTTTTAAGGAAAAAATTTTAAACTTATGAAGTGATTTTAAAATGCTACTCCTCGTACAAAAATTAACGTACTATATGAAATTTGATTTACAAGTACATCACACTATGTATATTTAAAGTTGGTATAGGTTTTGTGATAACATGATTGGTATTTGTACAATACTTCTTCTTATAAATACTTAAAAAATATGTTAATTCTAAATTCAATTTTTTTTTAAAAAAATAAGTATTGCTTTGATTGAAAAATGCATACCAATTTTTATTCTATGCACCATTAGCAACAAGTGAAAAAACTTTCAAATATTAGGGATCAATAGAAAAAAGGCCTTAGCATTTTAAATGAAGACAAACTAGTTTTTTTTATCTTTCTCCCAGCTAAGTCAGTTTAAAGTTTCGATTTGCCGTTGGAATGTGAATAAAAACAAACGTAAAATTTATCACAACTCTGCGGTTTTTAAACTTAGAGCTTTAAAATTTTTTGAGTTTATAGAAACGTATGTAAAAAATAATTTAGGCTACAAAAATTACATTTTATTTTTTGATCGATTTTTTCAATTGAATCGTATTGTATCCCCTTAAGAAGAGAAAAATAAGTTATTATTACTAAAATGGGGGGAAAATTGACAAAAATTTACGAAACATTGAGTAAACTGGAACCATTCTATACAGAAAAATTTATGAACAAATTTTCAATTTTTCGATTAAGATGTGTTACTTTGCCATTCATGTTTGAAAAGACCTTCAAAACAAGAGATATTTAATTTTTCCAAAAACTAGAGCACTCAATCTTAGTTATTATATGAAACTGCTTAAAAAAACAGTGATTGTATTCACTTAAAGGACTGTAAATTATGCAATAAAACAGTAATTGATAAATCTGAAGGTTAAAACACTTCTACAATTATACAGAACATACACGAAAAATTTCAGTTAATTATTTTCAAAACTTTTTGAGCAATCGCGTCCCCGTTTGAGCAATTTTAAAAAAAACAGACATTTCGAGTAAGACACGTTTTAAAGTATAACATCTTGCTTAAAGTAATGCCATCTGCTTTTTCTTAAGACACTTGTAGTTTTTGTTCTAGTGAATGGAAAATGATAAACTTGGTATTTTTATAAAGCTACCTAAAATCCACAATTTTAAGGTAGTCGGATACCTTAAGCAGAGATCTGGCAAAAACGGATTTTGTGGAAATTGGTTTTACAAGAACTGTTTCGGAAGCGTCGTAATGAGAAACTCCCGGCTTCGAACTATTAGATCTAAAAGGTTGTAATTTGACAGACATGTGCATCTTTTATTGATTAGAGATCCACTAAAAGCACGGGGGTTTTGCGAAAATCGATTCTCTGGGGGAAAGGATACAAGTGTAAAAGGTAAAAATATACTTCCCTTTTAAAAATTCAAGTCCTGGGCTCTTTAAATAAAGGCCTATAAGATTGTTTTAATAATTTCGAAAGCTTTATCTTAAGATTTAGATAAAAACAACTTAAGAACCACATAGCCATAAAACACAGTATGAAATAACCAGCTAAGCAAATGGGTAACTGCCAGTAGACTTAAATAGGGAATTATGAGTTGGAAAATAATATTGCACCTCTCTTCAAATACTACTTACTATAATCGGCAATTAGTCCATATTCTAAGATAAATAATTCAGCTGGGGAAGTTTTACTCGTATTCGTTTCCACTTATCTCGGTGGAAGATCACGTTACCATCTTCAGTTTCAGGACATTAACGGAACTCCTTTCTCTTAGAAGAATATTAAACAGTCACGTAATATATCCAAACAACAGAATCCTATGCATACGTTTCACAAAAAAAAATTCGAATATTTTGGCACAAAGACCCAGAATGATGTAAGCTTGAACCGTTCTTAAATTTAATGCATTGCCAAAGACTGCTTTGAAATTAAAAGGAATGAAACGGGGTTCCAAGCCATGCCAGTTTACCGTAAAATTTAATTCTTTTGGTCAATTTTTCTCTTTGAACGTGTCATGAAAACAGCCGAGTTACGGAATAAATAATTCAAAGGTTTGGATAAAGATATGTTATTTTCGAATAATGTTTTGATTTCTTAAAATATTAATAAGGATCGTGCGTCAGTTGCGATAGATTTTTTTTTTTTTAATTCAGATTCATTTCGAATCATTAGAGAATTTGAGAATTTTTGTTAAAAAATTAAAAGCAACATATTTTAACAGCTAAGAAATTTTCAAAGAACTCAACAATTTGTTCGTTTCTATCTGTAAAATTATATTCTACTTTAAATGTGTATATTTCTAATTCCCCTATTTTCATTAAATTCCTTTAAATATCACGTTATCTAAAAAATTCAGAAACATCAAAGTAACAAAGCAGATACTTAATAAATTTTTAAAAAAGAGAAATTATTTTAGAATGCAGAGTTTTCTATAAATATATATATATATATATACTAACCCACAAAACCTTTTCAAATAATTCATTGGATGTATTGCAAAAATTCCATATTTATTCTTTTTAAAACCCATACGTCCTTACTAATTTTTTTGAAGAATAATAAAATACTTTTTCTGATTGAAGTAATAAAAATTGTTTGTTATAATAAACTTTTCTATACGCAAAATATTGTAATTTTTTAGAAAAATTATTCTATTATTTATAAATTGTATTGTAACGGGCCTATCCGCGTTTTTCCTCACAATCCTCTTGGGGAATAACTTTCTTTAAATATTATTTAATTGAAAACTTCCTCCCGAAGAAGAAGACGTGGCCTATGTAAATTATGTCATGTATTTAAGTATTGGCTTTCGAGTTCGAGCAGGAGAGAGAGAGGTTAGAAGCTAAAGGATAGCATGCAGATCAACGTAAGATAAAGTAAAGCTAGACAAGAGCACTTTGTAGATTATTTGACTAATATTAAGATTGACGATTTTGTCAATTAGTTGTTAAAGGGGATTCGGTCGGTTTGGATTGCGGATTACTTTAGAAATTATCTTCAAATATAAAAAAATGTATATATTGCTTGAACGTGCTATGTGTAAGTGATCCGATTTATTATTAATTCTCCAATTATGTCGCCTGCTTCGTGATTGCTCCCATATTTATCAATTGGGGCATTTTTTAACTTAGATTGCTGAATTTGTGTTGTTGTTGAGAATAGTATTGGGTTGATGCATAATTATCCGGCGTTTATTCAACAAATTTTATTTAACAAAATCAATGACAATATGTGACAAAAAAAATGTGTAAATGATTATTCGGGACCGTAGTCACCGTCTACTTCAATTACTGCTTCCCATTTGCTTGGCAGACGGTCGATTCCACGAGCGAAGAAGATACAATTCTTAGAGGAGGTCCATGCTTTTACATCGGCCACCAAGTCATCCGATCGTCGATTCCGAACCTGATCGTTGAAATCCGATGGCCGACCTCTCCTGGCTTATCCTCCAAGCTGATTATCACCTGATTTGAAATGGACAAACCACCCCCTACACTGACTTTCGCTGATTGTTCCCTTGCCAAAAAGCTCGCTGAGATCCGAAATGACTGTGCTGCTTTCTATCCTTTCTCGAAGTGGTAGAGCGTAATATGACAATGGTTTTCGGCACTCATTTTTCTATAACAATAGAGAAGATTATTTTTACACAAAAATAATAAACAAAAAGCTGCTTTTCACTGATTAAAAACGTGCTGATATAAACGCCGGATAATTTTGCATCAACCCAATAAATAAATTGTGTTGTTTTGACTATGGCTAGTTTTCCTTCTGACTCTCGCACACTAATGGATGGGATAACCCCATTACAGTATGTTTCATAATCAAAAAGAAGTCACGAAAATAATATATGTAAGTCATATATATCTTGCTATAGAAAGCATGAAAAAAACTGTGCTCTATATTTCAACAGCATTAATGTATTTTTTAGACTATTTAGGTTCCCTTATAGCTTGTAATACATGAAAAACATTTAACGAAAACATAAAATCAAATCAATTATTTATATCTTCCTCAAAAATCTCGAGGAAAAACTATTTTCAAACGCTAGAGAGTTTCTTAAAAATAGTAGGGAGAAAATCGATGTCTGAAAATTATTACTTGACATTTTTGAAAATGTATGCTGGACCCGGAAATAAATCTATAAAAGTAATAAAAAGAAAACTTGGGGCCTTTAAAAATATACATACTTTTAAAAATTTAGTTTCACCTAATAAATGGTGAACTATGATACGAAAAAAGCTATTCAAAATGTTAATAAAAAAAGCATAAAAAAGTACATTAACAAAGTATAAGAGTTCTAATAAGCAAATAATCGAATTAAATAATTATTAACTGTTAATATTTGACTTGTTTTAAAAGAAGCATATTTTCAAATTCAGAGAAGTAAAATTTAATTAAAATTAGATGGCACATTATCATGACAGAGATGTATTGTTGCGATTGTATAATTTGTCTTATTTCAGACTTAAATTATTCAAATAGAAAGCTTAAAAAATCAATTTATTGGGCTGGAGTGCCCATTTCTAAAGTGAGTTTATTAAAAAATGATAACGGTAATTTTTAACAATATAAAGAATGCTATATACCTAATATCTTACTTTTCCCTTTCTTTGCCGAAAGAAAACAATTATTTGATTTTACTCCAATAAAAGCAGCCTTTCTTTTTCTTTTCTTTTTTTTAGTTGCTTACACGATCGTGGTACCCTAGTGGTCTTGGACATTGACTCGTGGTCCGCGTGTCAGGAGTTCGAACCCTGGTGTCATTGAAAACCCACCGTACAGAGAAGCTGATGCAAATTAAACTGGTTGAAGCTCAAAGTCCTCCTATTGGCGCAGTGTGGAACCTTGGAAAGGGATTACACTTCTCCCTCGTCAATCTTTAAACCCAATTACCATTTCTCACGCAATTTATTGCAGTTTCCTGATTTAACTCTTGGTTAACAATGCGAGTATTCATTTGTGGTTAATTTTTTGTTTTTGTACAGAAAAAAAAGATATCTCCAATAAAAAAAATTCAATTCTTTCTTTTTTTCCCTTTTTTTCTCTATTTATTTACTTATATTACATGTTGCTTTAAAAAAAAGAAGAGAGAGAGAATATTAACGTCGCACTGATTAGCAACACGAGGCTTTGGGACGGTCCGCGCAATTTGAACATGGTCAAGTGACGCGGACACACCTGAGCTGCACCTTCTAACTACTACACCACACAACGGAACGTTTAGCTCTCGACAGATTTAACGTGCATCTACCCTAACGCGGATCTTTAGTGTATAGATCGAACCATGACATGAGCCATGATCGATGCTACCCTCGGCCACCGCGGCTTAAATAAAAAAATGGAGATGGTTTAAATGATAATCCTACTTCCGATGCTACACTCTTCCTATATATATTTATTTATATATGTATATTGTTAAAATTTTCAATCGGTAAACTTATAAAATAATTTTTACTCATCCACTCAAGTTCAAATATATTTTTTTTAAACTTGTAGTAGATGACACTTGATGTTAGTACAGTTTTTTTTTTCAAATATATAAATTCTTTAATTAAATTTAAAAAGAATAAATAATAACAAACAAAATAATAGTCCAACAGTATATATAGAAAGGAAAATCGGTCGTTGTGTCCCTGTAGCGCAATGAACTTCTAATCCAAAGGTCATGGGTTCGAATCTCGTCTGGGATGGCCTAATTTCTGAGAGTGATATTTCTTTTTATTATAATATTTTATTGGAATAATATTAAATTTAATAAATGAATATAAATAGTAATCAACAAAAATAATAATCCAAAGCCACATGTAATAACGGAAATGGAAAACTACACGGAAAATGGCTTTCTATTTTGTTACCTAATATTGTGATTCTGTCATATATGTATTTATATTAATTGTAATTATCCAAAAAAAAGTAATAAAAATATGGTTTTTCTTTGTTGAACAAAGTAGGAATTGACTTTAATTTTTTTTATATTACTTGTTTCTTTTAACTGAAGGACTAATGATCAACACTAGAAGTGATGGCGTCAAATGGAAACAACAGAATCCAAATAAACATTTTATTATTATTAGTAGTAGTAGTAGTAGTAGTAGTTGTAGTAGTATTGTTGTTGTTGTTTTTGTTGTTGTTGTCGTTTCTGTTGTTGTTATTATTATTATTATTATTATTATTATTGTTGTTGTTGTTGTTGTTGTTGTCGTGGCTACTGTTGTTGTTGTTATTATTGTTATTGTTGTTATTTGTTTCCTGCCTGTCTGCATTTTTTTAGAAGGTGGCGGTCTGTACGATGCATTTGTATTGGAGAACTTTTTTTTCTGATTTATCTGTAAGAGAGAATGCTACAATAATGTAAATTATTTCTACTTCTCTCTTAAACTTTATGTATTCTTTTTTATTATTATTATTTTTGCTTTGTATATTTGTATTATGTATACTTATACTTATACTTATGTAAATCGTACACTGTTACCTTTAAATTCATATTATGTTATTTTACTGTCTTCTGTTGTTTAAAATGTAAACTGTGATTTTTTTTTCCTCAATAAAGACTGGACGTGGGGGTGGTTGTTTTCCAAGGGGTCAATTTGCAGCACTACGCCCTCTTCGGGTGAGCTCGGTTTCTTTCGGCATTCTGCCAAAAGCCTTCATGCTGCTTTACATTGCAACGTTAATAAACACCTACTTACTTGGAGTTCCTCAGAGAAAAAAATCCTCATATTGTATACAAATAGAAAAGGTGAATATTTTAAACAAATAAAAACATTAGCAATTAGATTGGAGACATTATCAATTAAATCATGACTTCACTTACACAAAATGAAGCACTGTTTAAAACTATTAAAATAACTCAGGTACATTATACTTAAGAAAGATCACATCTAGAAATTTTAGATTTATGAGAAATAGTTTTCACGCTTTATCACTAGAATAAAGTCTGGTGATTATATCATTTCAGATATGGAAATTAATTTAATCTTATCTATATAAAATGATTAATTGCTAACTATTCTCGGCTTTATTGTGAAAATAATTAATAATCCCTACCATTAAAGATAAGGTATTATCCTCATAGCTATTTAAATCACTTAATATTCGTGGAAACTTTCCAATGCGGTTTTAATGACTTTGATAATGAAAATGTGAATTATTTAGAAATGCGTTTAATCATTGCAAAGGAAAATTAATGTTCTTCGGTGGTTAAAAGATATAAGTACTAACGTACGGTTAAAAGCAAAAAGAAATTCATGAGAAAAGCTCGTGTGAAATCTATTTATTGTCGTAAAATAAAAAATTGAAGGGAAAATAATGCTATTTGCTTGGATAAAATTTGGAAAATATTTATAAAAAGAATATTTTAATCTGTATTAGCCTTTTATAAGGGAAAATATGTACAAAGTTCGGGCATTTTACTGCTCTTAGCAAAATAAGAGCTTGCAGAATTGTATTTTTTATTAATACAATATGCAGTGAAATACGCTTAAGACGAAATATTAGTTAACACGAAATAATACAAAGGTCCCGACAAACTATTATGTATTTTCAAACATTGTTCTGCTCTTAACACGAAACGAAAATCGCTTAACACGAAAAGATTTTTTAACTGAGAATGAACAAAATATTTAAAACACCAGCAGTGCAGGTGAGATTTAAGAGGAAGGTGAAATGAAAGATTTGTTTTCACATAGAAGCACTTTTGTCTGTAAAATACCCTCAGAATAACTTGTGACACGAGCTAATTTTGTTTATCTATAAGCCATACTTTCACCCTCCACCCTCTACAAAAGTCACAAAAATATCGCATCAGTTGGGTTGGAATTCGGGGACGAGTACATCGCATTGTGAGTAAAATCAGTGAGTTCAGTTCGAGTTTTATTTATTTTATTTTATTTTATTAAAGAATTCTTTTTACGAGCACAATGGCAAGGAGCCCAGAAGGAAAGCAAACTGCTATCTCGCTTAAAATGAAGTTCCAGCTTCTTGAAGATGTAGAAGACAAAACCGGAAATCTGTCTGGATTTTGGTATTGCTTAATTTTTTATTTCGTTTCAATATGGTCTTGTCTTCGCTTATTTTATTTTTTATTAAATACATTACATATTCATATCTATGTGTAAATAAAATGTACTCTAATTAACTTAATTTTGTTAAATATATTTTATACATTGTGCAATTTCTTTTAACACGAAATTCTTTTAAAACAAAAAAAATATTTCAGTCCCCCTCAGTTTTGTATTAAACGATCTTCACTGTATTAGTATTATACATAATGTTGTTATTATTAAAACATATAATTTACGTGAATAATAAAAAAAGATATATTGACTTAGGAGAAGTATGACTAGCAGGAATTAACAGTGAGTAACAATTAACTATTTGAATTTTTAATCATAATTTTTCTTTTCATACTTAAAACTAGTGTAGTTAAATATTCGGTAATATAAAACGTTCTTTAAAAAAGTCTTAGAAATAATACCCCAATATTTTTGGATATTTTATGAATGAATATTTTATTTGAGACTTTGTAAAAACACATATATTCGTCTCTCATTAAAAGGCCAGGTGGTTTTCAAATAGAGTTTTTGTTTGTTTGTTTGTTTGTTTGTTTTTATGGGGATAATGATTTCCGGATACCAAAATTGTAATTTTTAAACTCAAAATTTAACAAATTTTTTGCAAAAAAAGACACGTTTTTTGCCAAAAAAAGAGAAGAAATTACTTTTTGATGTGTAACATCTTTCCTCTCGGTTGCTGGATATTTGTAGGAGTGATTTCGTGAAAAGAGACCGAAATGTGTAACAGGAAGTTGGGAAAGCACGCGCTATTTTATTTGACCAATCAGAGTGCTCTGCGGTGTCTCTTCGCTACCCTCGCATCGGGGTCCAACTCTAGTAGCCATCAAGCCGGCAATCGTTTTTATATTGTTAAATTTAGCATTTCAAAAGATTCGAATTCAAAAACTCGATTTCGTTTTCATGACTTTAAATCCACTTCGCTCATACCAGCAAGTCTTATTAGACTTCCTCCAGGATAAACTTGCTACTCTTACACTCAATTGTCCTAGTTTCAGGCCTTGTTGTGTATGAAATCTGAGGTTATATTTATGTGTGTAAACTATATTAATAATTATATTTACTGTTAAGCGTCTGACAAAATTCATCATTCTAAAAAAATACGAATAAGAAATATGGAATTATTCGAATAAATATTTTGGTGCGTATCTTTTACATACTTTAAGGTTATTTCCTGTCACTTTCAATATGTGATTAAAAAAACTAACTAATTAATTACACGGGTAGTTTTGTGTGATTTTCTCTAATATTTCTAATTTTTAAACATTTACCAAGCTAATTAAATTTCCATGCTTTTGTGATTTGCAGAGATGGGTAAATTCAGAGCATAACATACGCAAAATTATCGACAAAAGAAACGTGAGGAAAAATTAAAAACTGAAGGAGTACAGCCAGAAAAAATTGTTCATAATTCAATTCATCCAGAAACCGGGGAAGCACGCGCTATTTGATTTGACCAATAAACGCGCGTGGTGGCGTCGATCGACTTGACCTGTCCCCACCTTGGTTGCTTTATTAATGATGACCTGCTTAGCGCAGGGAGGGCATATACACTAAAATATCAATCCCTATGTTCATCCTATGTTGTCATTATTTTTGATGATATGGGGTTAATATTTGGGGACCAATAGTACTACCTGTTTGGTTACGAAGTACAAGGACTCAAGGACCGGCATTGTAATTAATTCAAGCTCTAGTGCCATTGAAATCCCGCCGCGTAAAAGGGGCTGATGCTCGTTAAAACTATCGAGCTCAAATCCTTCCTTTAGTGTGGTAATTTGAAGAGAGGATACCATCTCATGTGCTATCCTCGTTACTTAATTGAAGTCCAAAATTACGAGGTCTGTCGCCAATAGTTGTGTTGCTTTCTAATACGACGTTGACAGTTACTCACAAGGTACAATTAATTATTCACCGGAAGTCACTAAGGGGTCATTTTTTTAATCTATGGAGTAATCCGTGTTTTTATTTATGAGTTTTTATTAGGATTCATTAATCTATTTCCAAATATATTGTTGTATTTTAATAACTTTTTGAGTTTGGATCTTATTCCTCTTAGAATTTTAATTACAACATGGGCAACTTCGAAATTCTGCAGTTGCTTAAAATTTTAGCGTTGCATTGAAGTTTTTAACTGGTAATTGTGCGATGCAAAATAATTGTTCGTTAGTTTTAAGGAGCAATTGCATTTCTATGACCTGTTTTGCTAGCCTTAATTAAACAAATTAAAGTACCATTTATTTTCTAAATGAACGTCATAGGATGCTTTTTTTTGGGGGGGGAGATAACTTTAAGTAAAGATGTTCAATATTAATCCCAAATTACCCTAAAAATTCCTCTCCATAGAATTAATTAGGAGTCTAAGCTTATGTTTAAGCAAGGGATAAAAAATAAGCAATTCTGTGTAAATGAAATACGTGTACTGACATACAGAGATCAAGTAAACTTTCTGTTTAATATATTTTGAAGCAAATAAATATCTCTTTAATATACTTAAATTGATTAGCTGAGTAGTCATAATGGCGATCTCAGGGCCGGTGCTCGATCTGTCGAGTCATAATTTCAGTACCAAGTCCCATTAGAGAACCGCATTATTCAGGTGTTGTTGTAGGGTTTGCAGCCTGGGATCCCGAAATCCCAGGATCCCTGTGTTTTTTTCCAATCCCTAAACCTCGAGATTCAAATAGTTAATCCCGGATTTAATTTTTGTCTAAATTATATTTTAAATTTTTTCTCATCGAAATTGTCTAAGAATTTAATTCTTAAAAAAGTTTTGTTTATGAAATATGCTATGTAATTACAATTGCTATAAGTAAAGAAATATATGGAGCTCTCTCATTCTTGTATGGAGAACATCGCACAGATCTAAATGGCTCACCACAATACTCATATAATAATATAAGCAACATCCCCAGATTAGATTTGTCACAGTTCCTTCTTCAATTAAATGCCGTTAATTAATAGTGGACCTGCTTGGAAGACTTGAGATACTTCAAATCCCATTACATTACTAACAGCTCATAGAACTGGATCTTCTATTTCAAATAAGGTTAACACTTGAAATTGATTCCCATTCTGATCAATTAGACTACATTGGATCAGTTTATACACAAAAACCATTAAGTGTAGGAGAAGAACTAGATAAAAAATATCAAAGAGGTATATGCACCAATGCAGTCTATTAGATTTGAGACACTGTCATCAAAAATTCAAAAGGAAATGTCTCTCTTTTGGAAATGGAGGGAGACGTGGTGACTACCTGAAAAGAACATACTTCTATTGAATGACGATAACACCTACTAGTATAGAATCCGAACGAGCATTTTCTTCGTCAGGACAATTTGTAACAGAAATTAGAAGCTGTTTGAACGGTGAAACGCTAGACGAGCTGTGTTTTTTAAAAGCTTATTTACAGAAAAACAAGAAATGAAGAAATGCTTTGTTAATTTCATTATGTACCACTTTTATTTGTTTTTATGATGAATTAAGTTTTTTTATTTGTTTCACACACACACACAATAAAATTAATATTAAACCAATTTTAATTATATTTTCAGTTTCATTATGCAATTTCAACTATGCTAATGTGTAAGTATGTTCAATAAATAGTCCAATCCTAATCTCGGGATTTCGATAATGTAATTCCGAAATCCCGGTATTGGAAATATAACACGGGATTGCAAACCCTACGTTGATGCTAGATAAATCTGTCTTGACTATTGGTTCAAGGACTACTGGCAACGGACGTAGCAACTTTGAATCTCAGTCAAGAGATGAGAACGAAACCAGAGCTGCCATCCCAATCTACAAATTCCCACTCCACGCCAACGTGAGGATTATGAGCCTCGACAAATTTAGCCTTGCCAGATCTTCCAAAGGATTGCAAAACCATAACATCAGGCTTTTGGTCCCTTAAAATCCTGCCCCCTTGCAATGCAGGAGTGCCAGGTGCCACTGACAGTGGACTTCATTGGCACCAGGTCTCCAGCCTGTGACTTTACAACGCCTAATAAATTAGCGACCCTGATTACTCTGTTAAAATGATTTATGTAAATAACAGTGCTGAGTGTACAGAGAAAGTTATTGCCTAAGATACTTACATTGGACTGCGTCCCTGATTTGTGCACATTTTTTACACAAATGGTCGATTTTGAGCATTTCTGTCCAGATCAATCCAAGGACTTACAATGGAGATGGAATATATATTTTCCCATAAAAAATTCACTAATTAAATTGTAAACATAATAAATGAAGAAAAGTTTATTTTTTTTATTTTTCTTTAAAACAAACTATCCTTGTTGGCCTTTTACCTTTTCTTCCCTTATAAATCACTTTCCATATTGTTGGTATCATATTAATATTTATTATATTATAATTCATTATTTTATTAAATTAACTAATAGTAGTACTAGTTCGGATGAACAGATGGCAGCACAATTCAGCATTTTAAAACAGTTTGTTTTATTTTTTAAGTACGTGATTTATTTAAAAGGGGATGTGGTCTGAAAGCATTTAATATTATTGTAAATTAGGCTTTATGAGTTTAATAATGTGAATACTTATGCAACATTTCATATAACTATGCAGTTGTCCTCCTTGGTTAAAATAACAGTTGAGTACCAAAAATGGCCATACCATATGATTAATTTTCTTTAACTTGAATTGATTTATTTTATGTAAACACCTCTTGTTGTCTATAATAAAAGTTGTGGAAATAATTCTGTTTCGTTTATTTATCTAAAGAATCATTAAACTCGTCCTTCAATGGACATTTTAATTTTCAAAAATATGCTATTTTGTTTTTGAAAAAAAAATGCTTTTCTCGATAGAAAACTCTCTTATAAGAGCCTAGTCTCTACAATTTCCAACGTACTTGTCCACCCATTTAATAAACATACGCCTTTTTTTCTGCATTTCTTATAATACTTAAAGGCAACTCTTCTATTAGTTTCAAAAGCTTTTTTTTTTCACTGATGAATGTTTCAACACTGTTTTAAATTAGAAACTGATAATATCTGATTTATATCTTTTTTTATATAAATTTAAAAGGGATTTTTATTACATTTCATTAACCTCTTTTCCCCCGTAGCCACAGAAATTTTAATGTAATTTATTATCGATGAAATATTCATTCTGTTTTGAAAAATGGTACTAGGTATGTGTAAATAATATACAGTTGGGCCCCGATTTAACGAATTTCGTGATTAAACGAATTTTTCTCTGTCCCTGATTAAAATGCAAAAAATCCCTATTTAACGAATAATAAACAAAATTAACAAATTTTTTCAGTAACTGGAAAAAAAAATTTTGTTTGCATTAGAAAAAAATTAGATATTTTTTAAATGACAAATCCTTTTTGTCCGGAACTGAAAAAAGATTTTTCTTCAAGCAAATTTCAACGGGAAAAGGTTCAGACCATTATTAGACTTCACAGGTGTAGATGAGTCGCGAGTGTAACCAATCACGTGTGTTTTGAATAGAACAGGAAATTCCATTCTTATCCCATCCCAATCCACAATCCAAGAGATATTATAATATTCTATCGTCTGTGCAACATTTGAAGATGGACTACCTATTTGTGCAAAAGATGCTGAGGAAATTGTTGATTTGTCGGAGCCAAGAAATAGTGATTCTGATTCAACAAAAAAAAATTAAATGTCAGATGTCCCGAATAGTTTTTTGCTGATTTAACAGAAACTATTATCTTACTATTTATTCTGGGTATTTTTTTAGAAAAAAAAATTAAGGTATTTTTTTAATTTTCATATTAGTTACAGAAAAGAAACCAATTTATACTCATAACATATTCACATTAATTTATATATATATTGATCAATTAATAACCAAATATATATTTATTAAAAAACTATTTATCTCGCATCAATTATATTTCAGTTTCGTACTCGTATCAATATCGGACTCCTTTCAATTTAATAAATGATTTTCTTCTCTCTGTAAGTTCCACAAACAAAACAGAAAAATTCTTACAAAAACTTTTTTGTGCCATTTTTACTTTTTACTCTCTACGCCCGGGCAATTTTCGAGTCTGCTAGGGAAAAGACTTTGGTAATAACATAAAATGACTGCGAATTTTTATAAAATTGCTCAAGCATACTTAAGAATGACAAGAAGTACATAAAAATACTTTTACAGAATAAAAATAATCCCTAACTTACAATGGCTTCTACGAACGCGAGAATAAAAAATAGCAATAATAAGCAAAGCTAAAGAAGATCTTCAATTTTTTTATGCTTTTACTACGAACTTTAACGCTATATAACGGCTATCGATTCAGAGATAGTTATTCTGCTAGGATAGACCAGTCGAACACACCCTTGCTTCTCTAAAAGAACATTTTTCACTATTATTACACGTTAGTTTTTGTTGCCTTTCTATGCTGTTCTCTCTATATATACCAGCTCACATATTCTGAAAAAAACGTGAATTTGTCATAGTTCTCTCTTTTGCATAGTGTATTGAAATGATTAATGCCCGTTTTCCTTGCAGAATTTTACGGTTGAATGAAAATAGTTGTTGAAAAATGTTTGAAAAAAGTATTTTGAGAACTTCAGAAACAGTTTTAAGAATATAGTAAATTTAAAGGGAAGTGTATGATGAAGTTGTAACACTGTTGTCTACTATGGTTCTTAAATGGATATTTAGTAATTTGAACACATATAGCAAATCGTACAACAAAAAGAAAAGAATTCCACCAAAAAACAAATTTTCACAAAGAATCTTTTTTTTTTTTTTTTCATTTTCTAAGAGAGATTTTCCGTTTAATTCAGGGGTGTACTGTGCCAAGTAATAAACACCCAATTTGAATAATGTAATAACACAGTGCTCCTCAAACATTCAAAATGTGTGACACAATTTTAAATCATAGCTTTCCTCGCCCCCTTTGTACAATAACAACGCATTGCATACAATAATAATGTACTTTGAAGCTAAATATACAAAACGACCTTAATTATAAATTGTATAAACTACCAATAAATATTAAATTTTGTATTTGTTACTTTTACAGGATAAGTATCATATATTGCATTCCCTTTCCAATTTTTAAACTGGCGCAGATTGTGAAATAATTTTTAATAAAAAAGATACTAAAGTATATATATATACAGGTACTTTGATACAGAAAAGTCCTCAACTTCTGAAGAAGAAATATTCATAGATTTCACGCCAAATGTTGAAATCAAAAGGCAATTGAGTAATAAATCACTTTTAGAATTTTGGGCAGGAGTGGAAGATGAATTTTCTGTATTGGAAAACAAAAGTATTTCGTGTACTATTACCATTTCCACACACAACTCTAGTACTCTAATTAAACTTCTGCTTAATTTAGTACTAATAATTAATTATCAAATATATTGTGCTGTTTTTATACATTTATAAGTAAATTATATTCGTGTTAATGTTGATTTTATTTTTAATACGTCAAAATGTATTTTGTTTAGTTTCCTTTTAATGTATTAATTATTTTTAAATGATCTTTTATTTTAGACTTTTCGATATGCTCTAGCCCCATATGTAAGATTATCACGTCCCCCTAGGGTAGCGCGCCCCACAGTTTGAGAGTCGCTGCAATAACAAATTCTGTTTAAAAATCTTTCTTAATTTTATTATTCTTTCTATTTGCAAATGTCAATATCAGGACAAGTAGGCCGGGTTCACACGGGACAACTTAATGCCAGTCAACTCGGTTCCATTCACCATTCTTCTAAAGTGAAGATGGGACAAAAGGGAAAGTGCCGTAGAGAAGTTGACAAACTCATCGCAACAATGATTAAGTCCAAAGTTAATTTCCTCCATTTTCAATACACAAGTGTGAAAAGTAAAGCTTCCAGCACTTTTAGTCGAGTCTATTAGCAGGATGGAGAACATGGTTTTCGAAAGCTTCCAGCAAAGAGTGCTAGTTAACTCGGCGTGATAAGACCTACGCGATTCCTATTCAGACTAGATCCTGATTGTCTGCTTTTTTCTGTTATTTCTATAGCTCTATTAAGGATACCAGGACATGCTTGAAAGAGTAAAATGCGAAAATTAAGACTCTTTGTTTATGGGACATATATGTTTAAAATTTTTCAATATATCTCATATTTTTGTGATCTATTTTTTGTGAGATATTTTAATAATTCTGTAAAAATACAAAAATAATTGTTTAGTTAAAAAAAAATTCTTTTTAATTTAAATTGGACATTGTTTTTGAGATCTCATAGTAAATGCTTATGTTTAGGTACTATTTTTTTAAAAAAGTATCACTTAAATATGTAAAATATTTTTGCACAGATATAAAAAAATACGCAAAATATAATGAGCCTATTTTTTAATAAAATATTCTGATAGAGTGTTTTTTTTTAAATTATAAGGCTTTGTGTGTAATTTTGAAAATTTCTATCCCCCCCCCCTTTTTATGCATAAAACTATTTTTTTTTAAAAAAAACTATTTATTACTTTGATTAAAAAAATAGGTCCACTATATACACAAATATCCTGTATAAACGTATAAAAAATTTGGAACCATATAGTGTAATGGTTTTTTTTAAGTGTACCTAAAAGCAGAAATTATGCTTTGGAGAAAAGTGAAAAAATTAAACATATTTAAACGTTTGTTTACATTTTTGTCAATTATTTTTTTTTTAATTTAAGGTTATTTTATCAACAATCATGTAAGTGTTATACATTTTTAGATTCAGAAAAATATGCACCAATTTTTTTATACTAAAATTGAAAAAAACTATTTTTTGAATGTGTATGATGTTCTGGTGCTCTTAAGAGCAGCCCACGTTGACGCGTGTAAAAGCACTAACAGAACTAAACAATGAAAACAATTTACTTGAACAAATTACTTTAACAGATTACTTTAAGCAAAATCACCCCAGTAAAAACATTCAAAGTATATAATCCAAAGACAACATGTCCCCAACTCACGTAACATAACAATTATCTTTGAAACCCAGACTACATGACAAAAATTTTTTTTAAAAATTGCTAAAAATATTAAAATTTAATTTTTAAATTATTGTAGTAAATTTATCGATATCGAATCACAATAATCGTCAATGAAATACAGTAATCGTATTGAATCGACTCATCTCCCCCACAAAGCAATAATTTTACCTTGTTTTTGACCATATTTTTTATGCACTGTTTTTTTTAAAGGAATTTAAATTTCAATAAAAGAGGAGAGGGGGTAAATGCTTAAACTTTTTTTATTCCGTCTACTTTAGTATTTAATTTCAACTTATTTTATTTTTAAGGATTCATAATACAATAAACTATTCCAAGAACAACAAAATTAAAGCAGAGCCTCTTTCTTTTTCTCATATGTATATTCCTCATTCTTTTTCTCTTTTTAAATTTAAACCGGATTCTGAAGTAATGAGAGGGCCACGTTATGTTGAACCACGTTTAAATCACAAGATCTACACCTCAACTGTCACCCCAAACTTTAACACCACGCCAACGAGAAGACTTCTAGACTCGACAGATTTAGCGTGCATCAGCCCTTCTACACGGCGATTTTCAGTTCAGGCACTGTAAGTGCATACGTGTGTGTGGATTTATTGCATTATGATATCATTATATGAGTAATAGAAATCTTTTCAATTTTTATCAGGTTTCTTTTTAAAAATTCACATGTGGAATAACACGTGACTAGAAACGGTAAAAAAAATCGCGGCATTATAATATTTAATTATTAGTATTATTATTTTGAATAACTATTTGACAAAATCTCTCAATAAAGTGTGTATTTGTATAGTTTCACAGCTTAAAATGACAAGAATTTTTTCAAAAATACTTCTTTTGTGTTATACACTTTTGAGAAAAAGCGAAATTAAAATCTTACCAATAACCAACGCATACCACCACCATAACTGTTGATTGATATAACATTTCTGATTTACCAAGAACTACAATTTAAATTGTGTTAGAAGCAGAAAGAAATGGAGTTCAATTACCAATAAAAATTTAAAAATCCATTTTTGACCAATTTTTGTGAATTTATC
The DNA here is from genome assembly GCA_019973975.1 of Trichonephila clavata. Taxonomy (NCBI): domain Eukaryota; kingdom Metazoa; phylum Arthropoda; class Arachnida; order Araneae; family Nephilidae; genus Trichonephila; species Trichonephila clavata. Next base: position 21,315 of record BMAO01025789.1, read on the forward strand.
CCCCCTTTTCATTAAAGTGAGGGAATGTTAACTTCCGTCGCACTATGAAGCAACAAGATGGCTATTGTCGGTGAACCTCGTAATTATAAATCTCAGTCAAGTAAAGAGAACGACACCGGAGTTGGCACCCTCTCCCCAAGCTTTCACACCATGCCAATATGAGGGCTTACAGCCCTGACTGAGAGCCACGAGCTATGACCGTGTGACCTCTAGGCTACCACGGCCATGTAAGTAACTTTAAACAAGTAATATATATTTTTAAAGTCAATTCCTACTTCGTTACGAAAACGTACTGGTGTCATATGTTGCAGCTAGTTGTAACGTCGACAGAAATAACGCAAAATAAATTTAAGACTAAAAAATAAATTTAATTATTGAGTTAATATTTGAAAAACCATTTTTTGCACTAATTGTTATTCACAACAAGTTTAAAAATGTATTTGAACTTGAATGGATGAATTGAAAAGCATTTTATTAAACGATTAAAAATTTGAACAAGATATATGTGTGTGTGTGTATATATATATATATATACTAGCTGACCCGGCCCGGCGTTGCACGGCTTTTACCGAGGGTATAACTTAATCCCCATGTTAATTTCCTCCTTTCCTTCTGACGCCAACACTTTTGTGTGGGTGTGACGCGTACGATGTGAGTGTAAAGCCCATGAGTGCGTATGAATGGTTTTCTCGTTTAACATTTTCCCTACTCTTCACAAAATCAGCTCTTCCAATATAATTTTTCGAAATTACTTTTACTTCTTTGTTTCTTTCCTCTTCGTTAGCCCGTCGTTGCACGGGCTTTTACCGAGGAATTACTTAATCCCCATGGGAATTTCCTGTTTCCCTCAGGACGATAGCACTTATGTGTGTGTATGCACGCGATGTGAATGATTTCTTTAACTATGTCATTAAAACTCCCTTTTTCGAAATTTGTTCTTGCGTTGTGTGGTAATTAGGAGAGATGGGTGAAAGGCTCGATGTCGTTCTTATCACTTGACCGTGGTTGAAAATTTCGAAGCCCCTCGCCATAAACTTTCGAGTAGGTGAACAGTGCGATTTTAAAAATCCCTCACTCACTTTTCATTTCTTTCGTTGCAATTTTTTAGGCCCCGGAAACGAAAATGTAGCTTTTTAAAATAGTTGTATGTTGAAAAAAGACAGAAAAAAGAAATTTTTCAAATTACAAAATTTCACTACTATTTTAAATCTTGAAGTAAAATTGTGAGGATTTTTTTAAATGTTCGACACACGGAAAAAATTTCATGCAATTATCTTTATAAAAGAAGAAATTATAATTATTAAGTATTTTGAGTGTTTTATTAAAGTTTGTTCAAAGAAGTTTTGGCTTTTTATTTTTTAAATCACTGTACTAAAAGTTTTAAAAATAATTTTTATTTAAACGCAATGATATTGATTCATTCACAGTATAAAATTCAAAAATAAAATAATACTATGTGATAAAAATATATTTAAAAATATTTCCTTATATTTTTTTATGATTTTTTTTCTTATATTCTACTGTTCTTCAATAAATCAATCTTTAAGAATAAAAAAAAACTATCGGTTGTGATGCGTTATATGAATGAGCGGAATTCCCCTTTTTACTACGCAGCGAAAGACTCAAAACTACCTCAACCTTTCCAGTCTTCCAAACAGAAAGCTAACGCAAAGTAATACCTTGACGCAATTCAGAAATAACGTCCGAGTACCGAAAACTTTCACCCTCTGCTTCCACAGACACATAAGCATCCCTTACGGGAATCTGGCAACGTTTTTTCCGGATTCTTCACATTTCCGTCAATAAAAAAATTATGGGTGATTAATTGAAATAAAAACCATCCTTGTTTTAAGTTGGACGAAATGACACACAGTATGCAAAATTATATTATGATCGGTTGAGTAGTTTCGGAGTCCATCGCGGACAAACACTGTGTGACATGTATATTTTATATATAAAAGAT
>BMAO01025790.1:0-19394 GCA_019973975.1 Trichonephila clavata
ATACAGTTATTGCAATAAAAAATTTCACATTTTTTGGATATTTGGCAGGGGACACGTCATGAGCAGGGAAACAATTTCTAACTCCTATTCCAACCAAACTCAAATTTTTATGTAAAATCCGACTCTGATCACGAATACATGTACCTCTTTTCAAAATTTCAATTGGATCAAAAGTTATTGCAATAAAAAATTTTCACATTTTTGGATATTTGGCAGGGGAAGACGTCATGAACAGGGAAAAAATTTCTAACTCCTATTCCAACCAAACTCAATTTCTCTTATGTAAAATCCGACGCTGATCACGAATACATGTAGCGCTTTTCAAAATTTCAAATAGATCAAAAGTTATTGCAATAAAAAATTTCACATTTTTTGGATATTTGGCAGGGGAGACGTCATGAACAGGGAAAAATTTCTAACTCCTATTCCAACCAAACTCAATTTTCTTATGTAAAATCCGACGCTGATCACGAATACATGTAGCGCTTTTCAAAATTTCAATTAGATCAAAAGTTATTGCAATAAAAAATTTCACATTTTTTGGATATTTGGCAGGGGAGACGTCATGAACAGGGAAAAATTTCTAACTCCTATTCCAACCAAACTCAATTTCTTATGTAAAATCCGACGCTGATCACGAATCATGTAGCGCTTTTCAAAATTTCAATTAGATTCAAAAGTGTATTGCAATAAAAAATTTTCACATTTTTAGGATATTTGGCAGGGGAGGTACTGAATAGAACGGGAAAACATTTCTTAACTCCTATTCCAACAAACTCAATTTTCTTATGTAAAATCGACGCTGATCACGAATACATGTAGCGCTTTTCAAAATTTAATTAGATCAAAAGTTATTGCAATAAAAAATTTCACATTTTTTGGATATTTGGCAGGGGAGACGTCATGAACAGGGAAAAATTTCTAACTCCTATTCAAACCAAACTCAATTTTCTTATTTAAAATCCGACGCTGATCACAGATATACATGTAGCGCTTTTCAAAATTTTCAATTAGATCAAAAGTTATTGCAATAAAAAAATTTCACATTTTTGGGATATTTGGCAGGGAGACGTCATGAACAGGGAAAAAATTTCTAACTCCTATTCAACCAAACTTAATTTTCTTATGTAAAATCCGACTGCTGATCACGAATACATGTAGCGCTTTTCAAAATTTCAATTAGATCAAAAGTTATTGCAATAAAAAGTTTCACATTTTTGGATATTTGCAGGGGAGACGTCATGAACAGGAAAAATTCTAACTCCTATTCCAACCAAACTCATTTTCTTATGTAAAATCCGACGCTGATCACGAATACATGTAGCGCTTTTCAAAATTCAATTAGATCAAAAGTTATTGCAATAAAAAATTTCACATTTTTGGATATTTGGCAGGGAGACGTCATGAACAGGGAAAAATTTCTAACTCCTATTCCAACCAAACTTAATTTTCTTATGTAAAATCCGACGCTGATCACGAATACATGTAGCGCTTTTCAAAATTTCAATTAGATCAAAAGTTATTGCATATAAAAATTTCACATTTTTGGATATTTGGCAGGGAGACGTCATGAACAGGGAAACAATTTCTAACTCCTATTCAACCAAACTCAATTTTCTTATTTAAAATCCGACGCTGATCACGAATACATGTAGCGCTTTTCAAAATTTCAATTAGATCAAAAGTTATTGCAATAAAAATTTTCACATTTTTTGGATATTTGGCAGGGAGACGTCATGAACAGGAAAAAATTTCTAACTCCTATTCCAACCAAACTCAATTTTTCTTATGTAAAATCCGACTGCTGATCACGAATACATGTAGCGCTTTCAAAATTTCAATTAGATCAAAAGTTATTGCAATAAAAATTTTCACATTTTTGGATATTTGGCAGGGGAGACGTCATGAACAGGGAAAAAATTTCTAACTCCTATTCCAACCAAACTAATTTTCTTATGTAAAATCCGACGCTGATCACGAATACATGTAGCGCTTTTCAAAATTTCAATTAGATCAAAAGTTATGCAATAAAAAAATTTCACATTTTTGGATATTTGGCAGGGAGACGTCATGAACAGGGAAAAAATTTCTAACTCCTATTCCAACCAAACTCAATTTTCTTATGTAAATCCGACGCTGATCACGAATACATGTAGCGCTTTTCAAAATTTCAATTAGATCAAAAGTTATTGCAATAAAAAAATTTCACATTTTTTGGATATTTGGCAGGGGAGACGTCATGAACAGGGAAAAAATTTCTAACTCCTATTCAACCAAACTCAATTTTCTTATGTAAAATCGACGCTGATCACGAATACATGTAGCGCTTTTCAAAATTTCAATTAGATCAAAAGTTATTGCAATAAAAAATTTCACATTTTTTGGATATTTGGCAGGGGAGACGTCATGAACAGGGAAAAATTTCTAACTCCTATTCCAACCAAACTCAATTTTCTTATGTAAAATCCGACGCTGATCACGAATACATGTAGCGCTTTTCAAAATTTCAATTAGATCAAAAGTTATTGCAATAAAAATTTCACATTTTTTGGATATTTGGCAGGGGAGACGTCATGAACAGGGAAAAATTTCTAACTCCTATTCCAACCAAACTCAATTTTCTTATTTAAAATCCGACGCTGATCACGAATACATGTAGCGCTTTTCAAAAATTTCAATTAGATCAAAAGTTATTGCAATAAAAAATTTTCACATTTTTGGATATTTGGCAGGGAGACGTCATGAACAGGGAAAAAATTTCTAACTCCTATTCCAACCAAACTCAATTTTCTTATGTAAAATCCGACGCTGATCACGAATACATGTAGCGCTTTTCAAAATTTCAATTAGATCAAAAGTTATTGCAATAAAAAATTTCACATTTTTTGGATATTTGGCAGGGGAGACGTCATGAACAGGGAAAAAATTTCTAACTCCTATTCCAACCAAACTCAATTTTCTTATGTAAAATCCGACGCTGATCACGAATACATGTAGCGCTTTTCAAAATTTCAATTAGATCAAAAGTTATTGCAATAAAAAAATTTTCACATTTTTTGGATATTTGGCAGGGGAGACGTCATGAACAGGGAAAAATTTCTAACTCCTATTCCAACCAAACTCAATTTTCTTATGTAAAATCCGACGCTGATCACGAATACATGTAGCGCTTTTCAAAATTTCAATTAGATCAAAAGTTATTGCAATAAAAAATTTCACATTTTTTGGATATTTGGCAGGGGAGACGTCATGAACAGGGAAAAATTTCTAACTCCTATTCCAACCAAACTCAATTTTCTTATGTAAAATCCGACGCTGATCACGAATACATGTAGCGCTTTTCAAAATTTCAATTAGATCAAAAGTTATTGCAATAAAAAATTTCACATTTTTTGGATATTTGGCAGGGAGACGTCATGAACAGGAAAAAATTTCTAACTCCTATTCCAACCAAACTCAATTTTCTTATGTAAAATCCGACGCTGATCACGAATACATGTAGCGCTTTTCAAAATTTCAATTAGATCAAAAGTTATTGCAATAAAAAATTTCACATTTTTTGGATATTTGGCAGGGGAGACGTCATGAACAGGGAAAAATTTCTAACTCCTATTCAACCAAACTCAATTTTCTTATGTAAAATCCGACGCTGATCACGAATACATGTAGCGCTTTTCAAAATTTCAATTAGATCAAAAGTTATTGCAATAAAAAATTTTCACATTTTTTGGATATTTGGCAGGGGAGACGTCATGAACAGGGAAAAAATTTCTAACTCCTATTCCAACCAAACTCAATTTTCTTATGTAAAATCCGACGCTGATCACGAATACATGTAGCGCTTTTCAAAATTTCAATTAGATCAAAAGTTATTGCAATAAAAAATTTCACATTTTTTGGATATTTGGCAGGGGAGACGTCATGAACAGGGAAAAATTTCTAACTCCTATTCCAACCAAACTCAATTTTCTTATGTAAATCGACGCTGATCACGAATACATGTAGCGCTTTTCAAAATTTCAATTAGATCAAAAGTTATTGCAATAAAAAATTTCACATTTTTTGGATATTTGGCAGGGAGACGTCATGAACAGGGAAAAAATTTCTAACTCCTATTCAACCAAACTCAATTTTCTTATGTAAAATCCGACGCTGATCACGAATACATGTAGCGCTTTTCAAAATTTCAATTAGATCAAAAGTTATTGCAATAAAAAATTTCACATTTTTTGGATATTTGGCAGGGGAGACGTCATGAACAGGGAAAAATTTCTAACTCCTATTCCAACCAAACTCAATTTTCTTATGTAAAATCCGACGCTGATCACGAATACATGTAGCGCTTTTCAAAATTTCAATTAGATCAAAAGTTATTGCAATAAAAAATTTCACATTTTTTGGATATTTGGCAGGGGAGACGTCATGAACAGGGAAAAAATTTCTAACTCCTATTCCAACCAAACTCAATTTTCTTATGTAAAATCCGACGCTGATCACGAATACATGTAGCGCTTTTCAAAATTTCAATTAGATCAAAAGTTATTGCAATAAAAAATTTCACATTTTTTGGATATTTGGCAGGGGAGACGTCATGAACAGGGAAAAAATTTCTAACTCCTATTCCAACCAAACTCAATTTTCTTATGTAAAATCCGACGCTGATCACGAATACATGTAGCGCTTTTCAAAATTTCAATTAGATCAAAAGTTATTGCAATAACAAAATTTCACATTTTTTGGATATTTGGCAGGGAGACGTCATGAACAGGGAAACAATTTCTAACTCCTATTCCAACCAAACTCAATTTTCTTATGTAAAATCCGACGCTGATCACGAATACATGTAGCGCTTTTCAAAATTTCAATTGATCAAAAGTTATTGCAATAAAAAATTTCACATTTTTTGGATATTTGGCAGGGGAGACGTCATGAACAGGGAAAAAATTTCTAACTCCTATTCCAACCAAACTCAATTTTCTTATGTAAAATCCGACGCTGATCACGAATACATGTAGCGCTTTTCAAAATTTCAATTAGATCAAAAGTTATTGCAATAAAAAATTTTCACATTTTTTGGATATTTGGCAGGGAGACGTCATGAACAGGGAAAAATTTCTAACTCCTATTCCAACCAAACTCAATTTTCTTATGTAAAATCCGACGCTGATCACGAATACATGTAGCGCTTTTCAAAATTTCAATTAGATCAAAAGTTATTGCAATAAAAAATTTCACATTTTTTGGATATTTGGCAGGGGAGACGTCATGAACAGGGAAAAAATTTCTAACTCCTATTCCAACCAAACTCAATTTTCTTATGTAAAATCCGACGCTGATCACGAATACATGTAGCGCTTTTCAAAATTTCAATTAGATCAAAAGTTATTGCAATAAAAAATTTCACATTTTTTGGATATTTGGCAGGGAGACGTCATGAACAGGGAAAAATTTCTAACTCCTATTCCAACCAAACTCAATTTTCTTATGTAAAATCCGACGCTGATCACGAATACATGTAGCGCTTTTCAAAATTTCAATTAGATCAAAAGTTATTGCAATAAAAAATTTTCACATTTTTTGGATATTTGGCAGGGGAGACGTCATGAACAGGGAAAAAATTTCTAACTCCTATTCCAACCAAACTCAATTTTCTTATGTAAAATCCGACGCTGATCACGAATACATGTAGCGCTTTTCAAAATTTCAATTAGATCAAAAGTTATTGCAATAAAAAAATTTCACATTTTTTGGATATTTGGCAGGGGAGACGTCATGAACAGGGAAAAATTTCTAACTCCTATTCCAACCAAACTCAATTTTCTTATGTAAAATCCGACGCTGATCACGAATACATGTAGCGCTTTTCAAAATTTCAATTAGATCAAAAGTTATTGCAATAAAAAATTTTCACATTTTTTGGATATTTGGCAGGGGAGACGTCATGAACAGGGAAAAAATTTCTAACTCCTATTCCAACCAAACTCAATTTTCTTATGTAAAATCCGACGCTGATCACGAATACATGTAGCGCTTTTCAAAATTTCAATTAGATCAAAAGTTATTGCAATAAAAAATTTCACATTTTTTGGATATTTGGCAGGGGAGACGTCATGAACAGGGAAAAAATTTCTAACTCCTATTCCAACCAAACTCAATTTTCTTATGTAAAATCCGACGCTGATCACGAATACATGTAGCGCTTTTCAAAATTTCAATTAGATCAAAAGTTATTGCAATAAAAAATTTCACATTTTTTGGATATTTGGCAGGGGAGACGTCATGAACAGGGAAAAAATTTCTAACTCCTATTCCAACCAAACTCAATTTTCTTATGTAAAATCCGACGCTGATCACGAATACATGTAGCGCTTTTCAAAATTTCAATTAGATCAAAAGTTATTGCAATAAAAATTTTCACATTTTTTGGATATTTGGCAGGGGAGACGTCATGAACAGGGAAAAAATTTCTAACTCCTATTCCAACCAAACTCAATTTTCTTATGTAAAATCCGACGCTGATCACGAATACATGTAGCGCTTTTCAAAATTTCAATTAGATCAAAAGTTATTGCAATAAAAAATTTTCACATTTTTTGGATATTTGGCAGGGGAGACGTCATGAACAGGTAAAAATTTCTAACTCCTATTCCAACCAAACTCAATTTTCTTATGTAAAATCCGACGCTGATCACGAATACATGTAGCGCTTTTCAAAATTTCAATTAGATCAAAAGTTATTGCAATAAAAAATTTCACATTTTTTGGATATTTGGCAGGGGAGACGTCATGAACAGGGAAAAAATTTCTAACTCCTATTCCAACCAAACTCAATTTTCTTATGTAAAATCCGACGCTGATCACGAATACATGTAGCGCTTTTCAAAATTTCAATTAGATCAAAAGTTATTGCAATAAAAAATTTCACATTTTTTGGATATTTGGCAGGGAGACGTCATGAACAGGGAAAAAATTTCTAACTCCTATTCCAACCAAACTCAATTTTCTTATGTAAAATCCGACGCTGATCACGAATACATGTAGCGCTTTTCAAAATTTCAATTAGATCAAAAGTTATTGCAATAAAAAATTTTCACATTTTTTGGATATTTGGCAGGGAGACGTCATGAACAGGGAAAAAATTTCTAACTCCTATTCCAACCAAACTCAATTTTCTTATGTAAAATCCGACGCTGATCACGAATACATGTAGCGCTTTTCAAAATTTCAATTAGATCAAAAGTTATTGCAATAAAAAATTTCACATTTTTTGGATATTTGGCAGGGGAGACGTCATGAACAGGGAAAAAATTTCTAACTCCTATTCCAACCAAACTCAATTTTCTTATGTAAAATCCGACGCTGATCACGAATACATGTAGCGCTTTTCAAAATTTCAATTAGATCAAAAGTTATTGCAATAAAAAATTTCACATTTTTTGGATATTTGGCAGGGGAGACGTCATGAACAGGGAAAAAATTTCTAACTCCTATTCCAACCAAACTCAATTTTCTTATGTAAAATCCGACGCTGATCACGAATACATGTAGCGCTTTTCAAAATTTCAATTAGATCAAAAGTTATTGCAATAAAAAAATTTCACATTTTTTGGATATTTGGCAGGGGAGACGTCATGAACAGGGAAAAATTTCTAACTCCTATTCCAACCAAACTCAATTTTCTTATGTAAAATCCGACGCTGATCACGAATACATGTAGCGCTTTTCAAAATTTCAATTAGATCAAAAGTTATTGCAATAAAAAATTTTCACATTTTTTGGATATTTGGCAGGGAGACGTCATGAACAGGGAAAAAATTTCTAACTCCTATTCCAACCAAACTCAATTTTCTTATGTAAAATCCGACGCTGATCACGAATACATGTAGCGCTTTTCAAAATTTCAATTAGATCAAAAGTTATTGCAATAAAAAATTTTCACATTTTTTGGATATTTGGCAGGGGAGACGTCATGAACAGGGAAAAATTTCTAACTCCTATTCCAACCAAACTCAATTTTCTTATGTAAAATCCGACGCTGATCACGAATACATGTAGCGCTTTTCAAAATTTCAATTAGATCAAAAGTTATTGCAATAAAAAAATTTCACATTTTTTGGATATTTGGCAGGGGAGACGTCATGAACAGGGAAAAAATTTCTAACTCCTATTCAAACCAAACTCAATTTTCTTATGTAAAATCCGACGCTGATCACGAATACATGTAGCGCTTTTCAAAATTTCAATTAGATCAAAAGTTATTGCAATAAAAAATTTCACATTTTTTGGATATTTGGCAGGGGAGACGTCATGAACAGGGAAAAAATTTCTAACTCCTATTCCAACCAAACTCAATTTTCTTATGTAAAATCCGACGCTGATCACGAATACATGTAGCGCTTTTCAAAATTTCAATTAGATCAAAAGTTATTGCAATAAAAAATTTCACATTTTTTGGATATTTGGCAGGGGAGACGTCATGAACAGGGAAAAAATTTCTAACTCCTATTCCAACCAAACTCAATTTTCTTATGTAAAATCCGACGCTGATCACGAATACATGTAGCGCTTTTCAAAATTTCAATTAGATCAAAAGTTATTGCAATAAAAAATTTCACATTTTTTGGATATTTGGCAGGGGAGACGTCATGAACAGGGAAAAAATTTCTAACTCCTATTCCAACCAAACTCAATTTTCTTATGTAAAATCCGACGCTGATCACGAATACATGTAGCGCTTTTCAAAATTTCAATTAGATCAAAAGTTATTGCAATAAAAAATTTCACATTTTTTGGATATTTGGCAGGGGAGACGTCATGAACAGGGAAAAAATTTCTAACTCCTATTCCAACCAAACTCAATTTTCTTATGTAAAATCCGACGCTGATCACGAATACATGTAGCGCTTTTCAAAATTTCAATTAGATCAAAAGTTATTGCAATAAAAAATTTCACATTTTTTGGATATTTGGCAGGGGAGACGTCATGAACAGGGAAAAAATTTCTAACTCCTATTCCAACCAAACTCAATTTTCTTATGTAAAATCCGACGCTGATCACGAATACATGTAGCGCTTTTCAAAATTTCAATTAGATCAAAAGTTATTGCAATAAAAAATTTCACATTTTTTGGATATTTGGCAGGGGAGACGTCATGAACAGGGAAAAATTTCTAACTCCTATTCCAACCAAACTCAATTTTCTTATGTAAAATCCGACGCTGATCACGAATACATGTAGCGCTTTTCAAAATTTCAATTAGATCAAAAGTTATTGCAATAAAAAATTTCACATTTTTTGGATATTTGGCAGGGGAGACGTCATGAACAGGGAAAAATTTCTAACTCCTATTCCAACCAAACTCAATTTTCTTATGTAAAATCCGACGCTGATCACGAATACATGTAGCGCTTTTCAAAATTTCAATTAGATCAAAAGTTATTGCAATAAAAAATTTCACATTTTTTGGATATTTGGCAGGGGAGACGTCATGAACAGGGAAAAAATTTCTAACTCCTATTCCAACCAAACTCAATTTTCTTATGTAAAATCCGACGCTGATCACGAATACATGTAGCGCTTTTCAAAATTTCAATTAGATCAAAAGTTATTGCAATAAAAAATTTCACATTTTTTGGATATTTGGCAGGGGAGACGTCATGAACAGGGAAAAAATTTCTAACTCCTATTCCAACCAAACTCAATTTTCTTATGTAAAATCCGACGCTGATCACGAATACATGTAGCGCTTTTCAAAATTTCAATTAGATCAAAAGTTATTGCAATAAAAAAATTTCACATTTTTTGGATATTTGGCAGGGAGACGTCATGAACAGGGAAAAAATTTCTAACTCCTATTCCAACCAAACTCAATTTTCTTATGTAAAATCCGACGCTGATCACGAATACATGTAGCGCTTTTCAAAATTTCAATTAGATCAAAAGTTATTGCAATAAAAAATTTCACATTTTTTGGATATTTGGCAGGGGAGACGTCATGAACAGGGAAAAAATTTCTAACTCCTATTCCAACCAAACTCAATTTTCTTATGTAAAATCCGACGCTGATCACGAATACATGTAGCGCTTTTCAAAATTTCAATTAGATCAAAAGTTATTGCAATAAAAAATTTCACATTTTTTGGATATTTGGCAGGGGAGACGTCATGAACAGGGAAAAATTTCTAACTCCTATTCCAACCAAACTCAATTTTCTTATGTAAAATCCGACGCTGATCACGAATACATGTAGCGCTTTTCAAAATTTCAATTAGATCAAAAGTTATTGCAATAAAAAATTTCACATTTTTTGGATATTTGGCAGGGGAGACGTCATGAACAGGGAAAAAATTTCTAACTCCTATTCCAACCAAACTCAATTTTCTTATGTAAAATCCGACGCTGATCACGAATACATGTAGCGCTTTTCAAAATTTCAATTAGATCAAAAGTTATTGCAATAAAAAATTTTCACATTTTTTGGATATTTGGCAGGGGAGACGTCATGAACAGGGAAAAAATTTCTAACTCCTATTCCAACCAAACTCAATTTTCTTATGTAAAATCCGACGCTGATCACGAATACATGTAGCGCTTTTCAAAATTTCAATTAGATCAAAAGTTATTGCAATAAAAAAATTTCACATTTTTTGGATATTTGGCAGGGAGACGTCATGAACAGGGAAAAATTTCTAACTCCTATTCCAACCAAACTCAATTTTCTTATGTAAAATCCGACGCTGATCACGAATACATGTAGCGCTTTTCAAAATTTCAATTAGATCAAAAGTTATTGCAATAAAAAATTTTCACATTTTTTGGATATTTGGCAGGGGAGACGTCATGAACAGGGAAAAAATTTCTAACTCCTATTCCAACCAAACTCAATTTTCTTATGTAAAATCCGACGCTGATCACGAATACATGTAGCGCTTTTCAAAATTTCAATTAGATCAAAAGTTATTGCAATAAAAAATTTCACATTTTTTGGATATTTGGCAGGGGAGACGTCATGAACAGGGAAAAAATTTCTAACTCCTATTCCAACCAAACTCAATTTTCTTATGTAAAATCCGACGCTGATCACGAATACATGTAGCGCTTTTCAAAATTTCAATTAGATCAAAAGTTATTGCAATAAAAAATTTTCACATTTTTTGGATATTTGGCAGGGGAGACGTCATGAACAGGGAAAAATTTCTAACTCCTATTCCAACCAAACTCAATTTTCTTATGTAAAATCCGACGCTGATCACGAATACATGTAGCGCTTTTCAAAATTTCAATTAGATCAAAAGTTATTGCAATAAAAAATTTCACATTTTTTGGATATTTGGCAGGGGAGACGTCATGAACAGGGAAAAAATTTCTAACTCCTATTCCAACCAAACTCAATTTTCTTATGTAAAATCCGACGCTGATCACGAATACATGTAGCGCTTTTCAAAATTTCAATTAGATCAAAAGTTATTGCAATAAAAAATTTCACATTTTTTGGATATTTGGCAGGGGAGACGTCATGAACAGGGAAAAATTTCTAACTCCTATTCCAACCAAACTCAATTTTCTTATGTAAAATCCGACGCTGATCACGAATACATGTAGCGCTTTTCAAAATTTCAATTAGATCAAAAGTTATTGCAATAAAAAAATTTCACATTTTTTGGATATTTGGCAGGGGAGACGTCATGAACAGGGAAAAATTTCTAACTCCTATTCCAACCAAACTCAATTTTCTTATGTAAAATCCGACGCTGATCACGAATACATGTAGCGCTTTTCAAAATTTCAATTAGATCAAAAGTTATTGCAATAAAAAATTTCACATTTTTTGGATATTTGGCAGGGAGACGTCATGAACAGGGAAAAAATTTCTAACTCCTATTCCAACCAAACTCAATTTTCTTATGTAAAATCCGACGCTGATCACGAATACATGTAGCGCTTTTCAAAATTTCAATTAGATCAAAAGTTATTGCAATAAAAAATTTCACATTTTTTGGATATTTGGCAGGGGAGACGTCATGAACAGGGAAAAATTTACTAACTCCTATTCCAACCAAACTCAATTTTCTTATGTAAAATCCGACGCTGATCACGAATACATGTAGCGCTTTTCAAAATTTCAATTAGATCAAAAGTTATTGCAATAAAAAATTTTCACATTTTTTGGATATTTGGCAGGGGAGACGTCATGAACAGGGAAAAAATTTCTAACTCCTATTCCAACCAAACTCAATTTTCTTATGTAAAATCCGACGCTGATCACGAATACATGTAGCGCTTTTCAAAATTTCAATTAGATCAAAAGTTATTGCAATAAAAAATTTTCACATTTTTTGGATATTTGGCAGGGGAGACGTCATGAACAGGGAAAAATTTCTAACTCCTATTCCAACCAAACTCAATTTTCTTATGTAAAATCCGACGCTGATCACGAATACATGTAGCGCTTTTCAAAATTTCAATTAGATCAAAAGTTATTGCAATAAAAAATTTCACATTTTTTGGATATTTGGCAGGGGAGACGTCATGAACAGGGAAAAATTTCTAACTCCTATTCCAACCAAACTCAATTTTCTTATGTAAAATCCGACGCTGATCACGAATACATGTAGCGCTTTTCAAAATTTCAATTAGATCAAAAGTTATTGCAATAAAAAATTTTCACATTTTTTGGATATTTGGCAGGGGAGACGTCATGAACAGGGAAAAAATTTCTAACTCCTATTCCAACCAAACTCAATTTTCTTATGTAAAATCCGACGCTGATCACGAATACATGTAGCGCTTTTCAAAATTTCAATTAGATCAAAAGTTATTGCAATAAAAAATTTCACATTTTTTGGATATTTGGCAGGGAGACGTCATGAACAGGGAAAAAATTTCTAACTCCTATTCCAACCAAACTCAATTTTCTTATGTAAAATCCGACGCTGATCACGAATACATGTAGCGCTTTTCAAAATTTCAATTAGATCAAAAGTTATTGCAATAAAAAATTTCACATTTTTTGGATATTTGGCAGGGGAGACGTCATGAACAGGGAAAAAATTTCTAACTCCTATTCCAACCAAACTCAATTTTCTTATGTAAAATCCGACGCTGATCACGAATACATGTAGCGCTTTTCAAAATTTCAATTAGATCAAAAGTTATTGCAATAAAAAATTTCACATTTTTTGGATATTTGGCAGGGGAGACGTCATGAACAGGGAAAAATTTCTAACTCCTATTCCAACCAAACTCAATTTTCTTATGTAAAATCCGACGCTGATCACGAATACATGTAGCGCTTTTCAAAATTTCAATTAGATCAAAAGTTATTGCAATAAAAAATTTCACATTTTTTGGATATTTGGCAGGGGAGACGTCATGAACAGGGAAAAAATTTCTAACTCCTATTCCAACCAAACTCAATTTTCTTATGTAAAATCCGACGCTGATCACGAATACATGTAGCGCTTTTCAAAATTTCAATTAGATCAAAAGTTATTGCAATAAAAAATTTCACATTTTTTGGATATTTGGCAGGGGAGACGTCATGAACAGGGAAAAAATTTCTAACTCCTATTCCAACCAAACTCAATTTTCTTATGTAAAATCCGACGCTGATCACGAATACATGTAGCGCTTTTCAAAATTTCAATTAGATCAAAAGTTATTGCAATAAAAAATTTCACATTTTTTGGATATTTGGCAGGGAGACGTCATGAACAGGGAAAAATTTCTAACTCCTATTCCAACCAAACTCAATTTTCTTATGTAAAATCCGACGCTGATCACGAATACATGTAGCGCTTTTCAAAATTTCAATTAGATCAAAAGTTATTGCAATAAAAAATTTCACATTTTTTGGATATTTGGCAGGGGAGACGTCATGAACAGGGAAAAATTTCTAACTCCTATTCCAACCAAACTCAATTTTCTTATGTAAAATCCGACGCTGATCACGAATACATGTAGCGCTTTTCAAAATTTCAATTAGATCAAAAGTTATTGCAATAAAAAATTTCACATTTTTTGGATATTTGGCAGGGGAGACGTCATGAACAGGGAAAAAATTTCTAACTCCTATTCCAACCAAACTCAATTTTCTTATGTAAAATCCGACGCTGATCACGAATACATGTAGCGCTTTTCAAAATTTCAATTAGATCAAAAGTTATTGCAATAAAAAATTTCACATTTTTTGGATATTTGGCAGGGGAGACGTCATGAACAGGGAAAAATTTCTAACTCCTATTCCAACCAAACTCAATTTTCTTATGTAAAATCCGACGCTGATCACGAATACATGTAGCGCTTTTCAAAATTTCAATTAGATCAAAAGTTATTGCAATAAAAAATTTCACATTTTTTGGATATTTGGCAGGGGAGACGTCATGAACAGGGAAAAATTTCTAACTCCTATTCCAACCAAACTCAATTTTCTTATGTAAAATCCGACGCTGATCACGAATACATGTAGCGCTTTTCAAAATTTCAATTAGATCAAAAGTTATTGCAATAAAAAATTTCACATTTTTTGGATATTTGGCAGGGGAGACGTCATGAACAGGGAAAAATTTCTAACTCCTATTCCAACCAAACTCAATTTTCTTATGTAAAATCCGACGCTGATCACGAATACATGTAGCGCTTTTCAAAATTTCAATTAGATCAAAAGTTATTGCAATAAAAAATTTCACATTTTTTGGATATTTGGCAGGGGAGACGTCATGAACAGGGAAAAAATTTCTAACTCCTATTCCAACCAAACTCAATTTTCTTATGTAAAATCCGACGCTGATCACGAATACATGTAGCGCTTTTCAAAATTTCAATTAGATCAAAAGTTATTGCAATAAAAAATTTCACATTTTTTGGATATTTGGCAGGGGAGACGTCATGAACAGGGAAAAAATTTCTAACTCCTATTCCAACCAAACTCAATTTTCTTATGTAAAATCCGACGCTGATCACGAATACATGTAGCGCTTTTCAAAATTTCAATTAGATCAAAAGTTATTGCAATAAAAAATTTCACATTTTTTGGATATTTGGCAGGGGAGACGTCATGAACAGGGAAAAAATTTCTAACTCCTATTCCAACCAAACTCAATTTTCTTATGTAAAATCCGACGCTGATCACGAATACATGTAGCGCTTTTCAAAATTTCAATTAGATCAAAAGTTATTGCAATAAAAAATTTTCACATTTTTTGGATATTTGGCAGGGGAGACGTCATGAACAGGGAAAAAATTTCTAACTCCTATTCCAACCAAACTCAATTTTCTTATGTAAAATCCGACGCTGATCACGAATACATGTAGCGCTTTTCAAAATTTCAATTAGATCAAAAGTTATTGCAATAAAAAATTTCACATTTTTTGGATATTTGGCAGGGAGACGTCATGAACAGGGAAAAATTTCTAACTCCTATTCCAACCAAACTCAATTTTCTTATGTAAAATCCGACGCTGATCACGAATACATGTAGCGCTTTTCAAAATTTCAATTAGATCAAAAGTTATTGCAATAAAAAATTTTCACATTTTTTGGATATTTGGCAGGGGAGACGTCATGAACAGGGAAAAAATTTCTAACTCCTATTCCAACCAAACTCAATTTTCTTATGTAAAATCCGACGCTGATCACGAATACATGTAGCGCTTTTCAAAATTTCAATTAGATCAAAAGTTATTGCAATAAAAAATTTCACATTTTTTGGATATTTGGCAGGGGAGACGTCATGAACAGGGAAAAAATTTCTAACTCCTATTCCAACCAAACTCAATTTTCTTATGTAAAATCCGACGCTGATCACGAATACATGTAGCGCTTTTCAAAATTTCAATTAGATCAAAAGTTATTGCAATAAAAAATTTCACATTTTTTGGATATTTGGCAGGGGAGACGTCATGAACAGGGAAAAATTTCTAACTCCTATTCCAACCAAACTCAATTTTCTTATGTAAAATCCGACGCTGATCACGAATACATGTAGCGCTTTTCAAAATTTCAATTAGATCAAAAGTTATTGCAATAAAAAATTTCACATTTTTTGGATATTTGGCAGGGGAGACGTCATGAACAGGGAAAAATTTCTAACTCCTATTCCAACCAAACTCAATTTTCTTATGTAAAATCCGACGCTGATCACGAATACATGTAGCGCTTTTCAAAATTTCAATTAGATCAAAAGTTATTGCAATAAAAAATTTCACATTTTTTGGATATTTGGCAGGGAGACGTCATGAACAGGGAAAAATTTCTAACTCCTATTCCAACCAAACTCAATTTTCTTATGTAAAATCCGACGCTGATCACGAATACATGTAGCGCTTTTCAAAATTTCAATTAGATCAAAAGTTATTGCAATAAAAAATTTCACATTTTTTGGATATTTGGCAGGGGAGACGTCATGAACAGGGAAAAAATTTCTAACTCCTATTCCAACCAAACTCAATTTTCTTATGTAAAATCCGACGCTGATCACGAATACATGTAGCGCTTTTCAAAATTTCAATTAGATCAAAAGTTATTGCAATAAAAAATTTCACATTTTTTGGATATTTGGCAGGGGAGACGTCATGAACAGGGAAAAATTTCTAACTCCTATTCCAACCAAACTCAATTTTCTTATGTAAAATCCGACGCTGATCACGAATACATGTAGCGCTTTTCAAAATTTCAATTAGATCAAAAGTTATTGCAATAAAAAATTTCACATTTTTTGGATATTTGGCAGGGGAGACGTCATGAACAGGGAAAAATTTCTAACTCCTATTCCAACCAAACTCAATTTTCTTATGTAAAATCCGACGCTGATCACGAATACATGTAGCGCTTTTCAAAATTTCAATTAGATCAAAAGTTATTGCAATAAAAAATTTCACATTTTTTGGATATTTGGCAGGGGAGACGTCATGAACAGGGAAAAAATTTCTAACTCCTATTCCAACCAAACTCAATTTTCTTATGTAAAATCCGACGCTGATCACGAATACATGTAGCGCTTTTCAAAATTTCAATTAGATCAAAAGTTATTGCAATAAAAAATTTCACATTTTTTGGATATTTGGCAGGGGAGACGTCATGAACAGGGAAAAAATTTCTAACTCCTATTCCAACCAAACTCAATTTTCTTATGTAAAATCCGACGCTGATCACGAATACATGTAGCGCTTTTCAAAATTTCAATTAGATCAAAAGTTATTGCAATAAAAAATTTCACATTTTTTGGATATTTGGCAGGGAGACGTCATGAACAGGGAAAAAATTTCTAACTCCTATTCCAACCAAACTCAATTTTCTTATGTAAAATCCGACGCTGATCACGAATACATGTAGCGCTTTTCAAAATTTCAATTAGATCAAAAGTTATTGCAATAAAAAATTTCACATTTTTTGGATATTTGGCAGGGGAGACGTCATGAACAGGGAAAAAATTTCTAACTCCTATTCCAACCAAACTCAATTTTCTTATGTAAAATCCGACGCTGATCACGAATACATGTAGCGCTTTTCAAAATTTCAATTAGATCAAAAGTTATTGCAATAAAAAATTTCACATTTTTTGGATATTTGGCAGGGAGACGTCATGAACAGGGAAAAATTTCTAACTCCTATTCCAACCAAACTCAATTTTCTTATGTAAAATCCGACGCTGATCACGAATACATGTAGCGCTTTTCAAAATTTCAATTAGATCAAAAGTTATTGCAATAAAAAATTTCACATTTTTTGGATATTTGGCAGGGAGACGTCATGAACAGGGAAAAAATTTCTAACTCCTATTCCAACCAAACTCAATTTTCTTATGTAAAATCCGACGCTGATCACGAATACATGTAGCGCTTTTCAAAATTTCAATTAGATCAAAAGTTATTGCAATAAAAAATTTCACATTTTTTGGATATTTGGCAGGGAGACGTCATGAACAGGGAAAAAATTTCTAACTCCTATTCCAACCAAACTCAATTTTCTTATGTAAAATCCGACGCTGATCACGAATACATGTAGCGCTTTTCAAAATTTCAATTAGATCAAAAGTTATTGCAATAAAAAATTTCACATTTTTTGGATATTTGGCAGGGAGACGTCATGAACAGGGAAAAAATTTCTAACTCCTATTCCAACCAAACTCAATTTTCTTATGTAAAATCCGACGCTGATCACGAATACATGTAGCGCTTTTCAAAATTTCAATTAGATCAAAAGTTATTGCAATAAAAAATTTCACATTTTTTGGATATTTGGCAGGGGAGACGTCATGAACAGGGAAAAAATTTCTAACTCCTATTCCAACCAAACTCAATTTTCTTATGTAAAATCCGACGCTGATCACGAATACATGTAGCGCTTTTCAAAATTTCAATTAGATCAAAAGTTATTGCAATAAAAAATTTCACATTTTTTGGATATTTGGCAGGGGAGACGTCATGAACAGGGAAAAATTTCTAACTCCTATTCCAACCAAACTCAATTTTCTTATGTAAAATCCGACGCTGATCACGAATACATGTAGCGCTTTTCAAAATTTCAATTAGATCAAAAGTTATTGCAATAAAAAATTTCACATTTTTTGGATATTTGGCAGGGAGACGTCATGAACAGGGAAAAATTTCTAACTCCTATTCCAACCAAACTCAATTTTCTTATGTAAAATCCGACGCTGATCACGAATACATGTAGCGCTTTTCAAAATTTCAATTAGATCAAAAGTTATTGCAATAAAAAATTTCACATTTTTTGGATATTTGGCAGGGGAGACGTCATGAACAGGGAAAAATTTCTAACTCCTATTCCAACCAAACTCAATTTTCTTATGTAAAATCCGACGCTGATCACGAATACATGTAGCGCTTTTCAAAATTTCAATTAGATCAAAAGTTATTGCAATAAAAAATTTCACATTTTTTGGATATTTGGCAGGGAGACGTCATGAACAGGGAAAAAATTTCTAACTCCTATTCCAACCAAACTCAATTTTCTTATGTAAAATCCGACGCTGATCACGAATACATGTAGCGCTTTTCAAAATTTCAATTAGATCAAAAGTTATTGCAATAAAAAATTTCACATTTTTTGGATATTTGGCAGGGAGACGTCATGAACAGGGAAAAAATTTCTAACTCCTATTCCAACCAAACTCAATTTTCTTATGTAAAATCCGACGCTGATCACGAATACATGTAGCGCTTTTCAAAATTTCAATTAGATCAAAAGTTATTGCAATAAAAAATTTCACATTTTTTGGATATTTGGCAGGGGAGACGTCATGAACAGGGAAAAATTTCTAACTCCTATTCCAACCAAACTCAATTTTCTTATGTAAAATCCGACGCTGATCACGAATACATGTAGCTCTTTTCAAAATTTCAATTAGATCAAAAGTTATTGCAATAAAAA
>BMAO01025791.1:0-33343 GCA_019973975.1 Trichonephila clavata
CTTAGGGTTGATTGAAAAAAAATATTCTCAGTTTCCATCATGGATTCCCTTTTTTTTTAATGATTGGTCATACAAATAAGGCCCAATAGCCGAGTGGAAGCGTATCGCGCTTCCACACCACAGGTTCTAGGTTCTATCCTCGACATTTGGCAAGGTCGACTCGGCCTTTCATTTCTTCAGTGGTCGATAAATGAGTACCAAGCTTGCTCGGGGACTAAACACTGGGGGAGGGGGTTCCCTTCAGACTGACTCCTGATTAGGACATCTGCTCACGATCCTCAGCACCCAATGGTCACGTATACTGAGATGGGCACAGTAGGCTTGGCGCTCATGGGCTGTAGTGGAACTGAGTTTAGTTTGGTCATACAAATCTATTTTCTAAAAAAAAACAAATGATTTTGTTTGAGTCCTTCTTCGGAAAAAGTTCAAAGTTAAAAATATTGGTTTTCTTAACTGGGGAAATACACGCATATAAATAAATATACTTCTTTCTCAGAAAAAAAATCAAACGAACTTTAAGACTATGAATGTGAGAAGGACAGGAAGCTCCAGGGCTAACCTTTTATTCAAAAGATGACTTGAATTTGTGACAAAAATTACTTATGATAAGTAGATTAATCTATCAGCATTACAATAAAAAAACATATTTTACTACTAAAGTGCAAAAAGTGTGATTTGAAAACGTTGCCTTACTTCCGTGAGATATTTTCGAAGCCAGAAAAGATACTATACATCAATGTTCAATGTTGCTCTTCCAGTATTCCAGCAGTATTTAACCTTTTAGTTTAAAAGCCCTAGAATTAGCATGTATCTTTACAATGTATATATTGTTACGAACTTTGTGTAAAATAGTGTAAATAATTTGTATTTGGATGTGTAAAGCATTTACATTACTCTGTGTTCTATTTATTTTATGATGAAAATTGTAATATATATTCGCAAGCAACGCCGTCCTATATGTTATAATGGTGATTCAATGGAAACGGCGAAATCTTGTATGGTTGGATTAAAGTAAATGAAAACATTTTGGCCAGTGAGTAAAAAGTATTGAATTAGATATCATCTGGAAACTGATGCAATTTAATAAAACAATTCAAAAGTTTTAAAAGATATACTCACTTCCAAAAGTTAAGCACGGAGAGGGAAATACTAATTTCCAGGAGAAAATCAGAATTGAAGATGATGAAATTCGCTGCAGAGGTAGATGGAAGTATGCAAATATGTTAGGTAACAGCCAATCGTGCTTTCATGTCAAGAGATATGCAAAAAGGGTAGTCCTATAAGAATCCATCTTTATGAAGGGTTACAGAAGTTGATTGTAAGTGCTGATAGAAGGTGTTTAAAACTTTCGTACAATTTGTTTTCAAGACATACGTGTTTCTATGACTTCCAGAAAACGAATGGAAGATTCTGAGCGCTGACGTGCTGTGGGGCGCATTGAAGCAGGACAGTCAATCACAGATGTTGCTCTTTTCTTCGGCGTTCATCATTCTGTAATTTCACGTTTATGGAAACATTTCCAAACCACACAGACAGTTGTTCGACCCAAGGGTTACAACCCCCGCGGAAGATCGATAGATTGCTATTGTAGCAAGCGGAATCGCAGAGCGACCTCCACACGTGTGACATCTATGGTTACAGCGTCCATTGGTAAGGCTATATCAGCAGCTACTGTAGCCAAATATTACATATGAATGGACTGTATGCCGGGTACCTCGAGTTTGTGTTCCTCTATCCGTCCAATCAAGACAGGCACGATTAAAGTGGTGCCGGGACTATGGCAATTGGACTGTGTCTGACTGAGGCAATGTCATGTTTACTAATGAGTCAAGATTTTCTCTGGAGCCAGATGACAAGCGTATAAGGATATGACGTAAACAAGGAACACGCAATCAGCCCAAAACATCACCGAACATCACGCATTCCGAGGCGGAAGCATTATGGTGTGGGCAGGGATTTCATTAGAATACCGCACAGACTGCACATCTTTAAACGAGGTTTTTGTGACGGCTGTACGGTATCGAGATGAAGTCCTAGAACCCATTGTGAGATTGTACGCTGCAGCAGTTGGCCCTACTTTTGTTTTAATGGACGATAACGCACGTCCCCATAGAGCTGACATCGTCGATGACTACCTGGAGAGTGAAGGGATTGCGCGTATGGCTTGGCCAGCATATTCGCCCTACCTTAATCCATTGAAAATCTTTGGGATGCTCTCGCCGTGCTGTATCTTCACGTTTCCCACCTCCAGCCACTCTTATTGAGCTGGAAACTGCTCTACAAGAAGAATAGCGATTACTTAATTCTGCGGTGGTTGACCACCTAATTGAAAGCATGGTCAGAAAGTGTAAAATTTGCATACAGATGAGGGGGATCACATACCCTATAATATCCTTTTTTTCATTTTATGCTATTATTTTCATTTTATACATAATTCTGTTTAAGTCTCCAGTATGACATTATATGATAGCTTACAAAAATTTAATATTGTTTTCATTTCTGTATGTAATTTTTGATTTTGTTTTATGTATAAATATATATGCTACTTTTACTGCCAAATTTTGTGTCAATCAAAGCAGTATTTGTTGATTTTTTTGCATTTTACATCTTCATGCTTAACATTCTGAAGTGAGTGTATATCTCATAGATGAAAGTGAATGTAAAAAATAATTCAATTATGAAGACTTTTAATGATGATTAATTTGCATATAAATTTAACGATAGTTAATTTGATGAAGGCTATTAATATTTCAAAACAAGAATTTTAACCGACTGTGAATAAACGTTTATAGTTGTTACGAGGATTTCTATTTATATTTCTGGCCTTGGCAACAGAAAGAGTTGCTAGGTGACTGCAGACCATTTAAATTGAAAGTCTGGTGCTTTAAACATAAATTCTTCTAAAAGATTTGATATTTTAGCTTGATTTGGGTTGTTTACAGTAAAGGTAAAAAACTAACCTCGTTAAAAAATGGAATTGATTTGTGAACAGTTTCGTGCGATTGTTTTTCAGAACTTTCGAGGTGGATTGTCAAGACAAGATTGCTTTAAAGAACTTAATTCTTTGTACAGCGATAAAACAGCATCTTACACCACTGTAAAGAACTGTATAACGTATTTAATCGTGTTCGACGTTCGATCCAAGATGGATTTAGTGTAGGTTCGCCAAAATCAGTTATTGTGCCAAAAACTATCGTTGGTATGTGTGAATTGATAAAGCAAGATCGTCATGTTACATACCATGAGATTAAGGTATCTGTGTGGACATTAGTATGACAAGCATCAACAAAATTTTACTTGAATATTTGACCGTAAAAAAAATTTGTTAGCATTGGATGCCACATAATCTAAAGAACGCTCAAAAGAAGGCTCGTGTTGATTGGTACAAGGAAATGGTGACAAAATATGTTCAAGGTGTACCAAAGGTCGTGGATAACATCTATACAGGCTAGGTGACAAATCATGGATCTATGCATATGAGCCGAAAACAAAACAGCAATCGATTGTATGGGGCTTCCAAGAAGAACCAAATCCAGCCAAAGTTGTTCGAGCAAGAAGCATATTGAGACAAATGGTTGCCTGTTTCTTCAGTATTATTGGTCTCGTGCAACAGTGGCATTAGAGCAACGTAGGACGGTCAATTTTGAATGGTACACAATCATTTTTTTTTAGAAGTCATTGGAGAAATTCGAAAGCAGCTGAAGAAAAGGTGAATCATTCTGTATTATGACAATGCGAACTCTCTCACATCGGCTGAAAAAAGAGTTTCTGAAAGGACAAATCATTCAACTGATGGGTCATCCACCATACAGCCTTGACTTTGCATTGAATATTTATTAACACGCTTTTATAAGTTTCACTTGCATGTAACGGAATCTTAGAACTCGATTTTGACCCACTTAAAAAGATCGGATTCATTCGAAATTTCGCACACTTGTCAAGGACTGATGACAATACAATAATTTCATAATTTTTTTTCCATTGTCCCTTTCAAGATCTTCAGGAATAAGGATAATCAGATTTGGCGACAATTCCATATACCGCTTCCAGATTTGGCGACTTATTGCATATATCATTTTTAAATTTGAAGACTAGTTCCATATACCATTTTTAGACATAGCGACTAATTTCATGCATCATTTCTAGATTTGTCGACTAATTTCAGATTTAGCGACTAAAAGAATAAGTTGTAACCCTAAGCGAATGTTTTGAATTTAAAGCTAATTATATGCAAGTATAAAATACACTTGCGGTTAATAGAAATAAAACAAAAAAAAAGTGTTCTGTATCTAAGAAAGTGGAGGGTGGGTGTTAGCAATTTCTTACCATAATATAAACATTTTTCTGAAAATGAGAATAAAAAAAAAGGCTCGTGCATGTGAAAAAAAAATAATTTGCGTTCTCTAACAGCTAAATATTTTTTATTTTTACAAAGCAATCGTTTAGAAGTGATGGTACGAATTAACATGAAAGGAACAAGTTTAAAAGGTGAAAAAACAATTGACACTTAATATTACCATGTTTTTATTAACTCGCTTTCTTTAATGTCTGTCCGGGTGGAATTTTATAATGTTTTATACTGTGTGACTTTTCCGAGGAGCTAGAGACTTGAAATTGGGACCATAGCTCAGAAGTGGATGACAATGCATGAAAATGCGAAAAAAGAAAACAAAACGATAAGGAGGAATTTTATAATTTTTAGTCCGTTATAAAAAGATGTTACATTACCGTTATAAAAGATGTTACATTAAATTTTTTTTGAATTCGAACTTTTTTTTCTTAACACACATTTATTTGTTTGACCTGTTCTATAGAGACGGAATCTAATATAACAATACGGGACTCATCGAGGCCCAGTAAACGGAGAGAATAAATACACTTCAGACCCGTTAATTAATATTCATTGAAGCGCAAGACTAATTCCACAGCCACGTAATTCCAGTTTCAAATATAAACTCTAGGATAAATTCAACAATGAATAAATGATAATTTAAAAAACTAAAAACACGCTTTTATCGTAGTTCGAACTAAAAATGTAAAATAAATTATAGTTTAAAAAAAAAACTAGAAAACACGCTTTTATACTGAATCGAACTAAAAAGTAAAAAAATAATTCTTAATCAAGAATAAAATGATTAACGAGAAAATTAATGTCGTTGGGGTAAAAGCGTGGGTGTTCGATATATGCGTATCAATTGTTATTATTTCTAACTTCTATTCCGAAAAGCTGAATTAGTGTAAAAATGTAATACAAAGCACCCACGCTTTTACCACAATGACATTCATTTTCTCGTTATAATCATTTTATTCTTTATTAAGAATTATTTTTTTACTTTTAGTTCCATTCAGTATAAAAGCGTGTTTTTTAGTTTTTTTCAAACTATAATTTTTTGTACCTGTACATCAAAAATAAATTACGTGGACAAAACGAATTTCAACACCTGAAGAACCGTTGATGTATTCAAAATGCATGTTTGGGAGTTACCTAATTCGGAGTGGAAAAATGTCTGGAAATTCATTCAAACGCATGCTAAAGTGTATTGATCTTCTTGGAGGATATTTTGAAAACAATAAAACCAATTTCGCTCATAAATATTTATTTTTGTATTAGTAAATAGCAACCTTCATAGTCTATTCTTCATAACAAACTACTTCATACTAAACATAAACAAAGCGTTTAGTTTACTAATTAGTTTCTATTTGTAAATAACTAACCTTCGATTTGAAAACAAAATAGAACCTAGAATTAAATATTTAGAAATTGCGTGTTTTACGTTCCTTTTCTATTTATCTTGAATTTTATACAGAGAACTTTCAATAACGACTAAAAAAACTTATTTGGTACCGGATTTTAACACGGAAACTGTTTTCTGATTCAGTGATTTGCTACAAATATTTCTATTTCGCAACGTTTCTATTCTAAGAAGTTTAATAAATAAAGGAATGTCTCATGGAAGAACCACACACTTGTTAAAGATAGCAACTGAATGGTGTAACATTTCGATAAAAAAAATATTGGATTTGTTTCTCTTTAAATGCTGGATTTAAAACTGCAACAAAATTTAAAAAAGTTGTACAGAAATTTTTTAATTTATCATTCCATCTTTCTTTACTGCTTAACTACAGTAGATACAAAACAGACTTCCAATGGTTTTTGGCAATTAAGACTTCTCTATGTTTAGTTGTTTGACCTACATTCGATATGAAACGTTAAAACGTATGGTAATGGAATCTTTGCAGTAAAATAAACAATTAAACTTTTAACGATGCAAAAAAGGATATTATTAAGAATGGAATTAAGTGAAGATTGTGTATATGACATTTACTGTTTGTGTTCTATAAGTTGTGCTTTCAAATTCATATCAAAATTTTCAGTAAAAATTAAGTTTATATATATATATATATAGTTAATATTCTCTACTATAGAGACATGAATCCCTAATCACTATAATGTTTTAAAGTTAATCAATTAAAGTTTAATTTAATCATTTTATAAGTTTTATCATCTTTTTTTTTTTTTTTTTTGCATCCAGGATCCGGAAGGCCACATGGTCCTTACGTCGACCAAGATCTACTCCAGGGCTAAAGAATTAATATGTAGAACCTGGGTTGTCTCTCCTGTACACCCATGGTACTTTCAAAGACATCGAGGATCCACCATATCATTCAAGGGTTCCTGATCTTATCAGACGGCATTCTCGCGATTTTCGACTGGTCACCTGAGGCGCCTGAATTTTGAGAATGGCAAAAGACGCTTCCTAATTTGCACCAAATATGACATCAGGCCTTTTTGTACCACAGAACATTCTGCAATGTCAGGAGTTTTCCTGTGAGGAGGCTGTTGCTTCCCCCCCCCCTGATGTTCTAAGACTTTGTGCAGTCTTATGGGCTCATGGATCTCTGGTCTAGTTTCACTACACTAGATGGGGATTAGTCCCACGATCAACATTTATAAATGGGTAAAATGTATATTTTAAGAGTTCCAAGTATTTCATGGATAACAGTCTAAAATTTACTTATGAATAATAGAATTTTCTGATTTTGTTACTATTGTCTATTCTCACTTAATATATAAAAAATAGTTCAGTGTCTCCTTATTCTTTTTTTAAAAAAAAATTATTGCACAGTAATTTTTTTTTTTGAAAAAAAGTAAGTATTTTTTTTTTTAATAATATGCTTTAATGCTGCGAAAAGCGAGTCTTATATAACTCACTTATTAATTTATTCATGTTAAAAAAAAGAAGAAAAATGTGTGCTTATGAGTGGAGTAACTAAAAAAAAAGGAAGTTTCCAAAGGCATGAAACTTGCTAACTTGAAATAATGGGTAATGATGATATGCACTACAAAGCGATTTTTCAAAGTTCTTGTTATATTTTTGTAATTAAAAGTTGAAGCGAGATTTTGAATATGATTTGTTGCCTAAATCTCGAAGCAAACTTCGCAATAATACGATTCCTTCGACATTTGAGAGATCGGAGTTTTTTTAAGAGGACTCCCTTCGTTTCAGGTCTAATTTTAGCCGAATTTGGCGCATTTTGAACAGCATCAATTTCCGATTTCCTAAAATCGCTCCATTTAGAAATCTATCGATTGAAACGACTCAGTATTCTTAAAGTATAAATAATAAACCTTTAGTCTTTAAAAATAAAGGCTAAAAAATACCAATTACGGAATTTTATACGGTTTTGAATTTTTATAGCGAATGAGGGTTAATTTTCAGCTTTTTCGAATTTCTCCCTTCGTATTGCGTCACCTGACTTCACAGTCCATTTTAACTCCAAACAAATTTTTGGAGATCCTTCTATTTATCCATATATATTTGTCCTTTGAATAACAGAATTAGTATTTTTTTTAATTAATAATTGCAAAAAACTGCAAGATGATTGGAAAAATCATTTTTTCGTTGGAGACTAATTTGCATCCTGCTGAAAATTCTTTAGAATATTATTTGAAATACTTTGGAATTAGATATTTAGACTTGCAGTATAAAATATTAAAATTTTTTAGGTATATCGTCTTGAGATGGACTGGACATGAAAGCGGCCCCTGACATGTATATTTGCTGTGAAACTATTCTTTATTTTCTTTTTAAAAGAGAAAAAGAGATTCCCGCTTGCTTTCTTTTCCTTTGCTGCAACCAGTGCAGACATTGTGGTGACAAAGCTTGTTTTTTATTATGTTTGCGTTTCTCACACTTGTTTATCTCTTAACCTTCCTTTAAATCGACAGTTTATTTTTAGTTCCCAATAAATGACTTTTGTTCAAGCGGAAGTTTCCAATCGCCCATTCTTTCTAATTAGGTAGTTTCACAGGTTCGACTATTGGACCAACCGTGAAGTGTGCTGTGAAGTTGTAGTTCAGCTCTCAACTGACACAGAACACCATTGGAAAAAAAAAGTTATGCTCACAAGCTGGACTGCTGAGTTTCAATTAAAAAATTTAATCATACGAAAAGAACAAGAATCTGTTTTCCAGGTTTAGTTCACAGCTAGTCAAAAATAATTTTTAAACATATATTGTGACATTAAAGAAATCTCGCTCTGGTTTTATTAAATAAGTAGATAATATAGAAATATACTTCTAACGTCTGTACTTTTTTTTCTTTAAAAAAAGGCCTTTATAATTTAGACATTTTTTATATTCTTTACTTAAGGGATTAAGCCGCTTAAGGGGTTAAATTTATAAGCTATTTGCAATATTATGAGTTATAAATAAATCCTTTACAACATACGAAAAAAGGATGAAAACGGTAATGAAATTAAATAAAAGTTATCGAATACTGATAAAAGTATAAATCTAATGCCACTCTGGAATTTCAAATGAACTCTTTGTATAAATCTAATGAGTTTCTAGTTCATATATATATATATTTCAATTTTCAAGTACTTTATTTTGCGACGTATTATATATAATGGAACATTATTGCATTTTCAATGACAGGGTAAATTTTTAAAAAGCACATTATAATGATAATCTGCTACACACCATGAATGTACACTGCTGGCCACCGTAAATGCAACCCCCCGAAGGAAGCACGCAAATAACATGAAATTTACAACATGCATTAGCGGAGGTGAAATATGCAAATGATTAGAATTTCAGCGCAGACACACATCACGCACGCCTGTGGCGCCACCTCAAAGCGCTATTTAAGGCTTGGAGATTTCCACGATTTCAAGTTCGGCAAATGTGTTTTTCTCTTGTAGTTTTTTCAAAAAACGATCAATTATGTCTCGTAGAAAACAACGATCAGCGTTTGATCAAGTATCCGAGTTCGACAGAGGAAGGATAGTGGCCTACCGAGATTGTGGATTATCTTTCAGGAAATCGGTAGTCGTGTTGGACGAAACCAAATAACTGTAATCCGGATATGTGACTATTAGAGGCAGGAGGGTACGACGGACCGACGAGGTCGATCGCATCCACCTCAGTGCACCACTTTACACAAGGACAGGCAAATTGTGTGCATGGCAGTGACGGATCGCTCAGTCACATCACGAACCATAGCACAGCACATTGAGTCTCTAACGCATCATTCAGTGTCTGCGTGTACCATTCGACGCATTTACAGCAGAGTGGTCTGTTCGCAAGACGTCCATTGCTTGGTCTACCCTTGACGCAGAACCACAGACGTCTCCACCGCCAATGGTGCGATGAAAGAAGGATGTGAGTGGCCGAATGGAAGGAAGTTGTCTTTACTGACGAGTCACGCATTTGTCTGCAACACCACGATGGTCGGATTCGAGTCTGGAGATACCGTGGAGAGAGGATGCTGAACAGCTGCGTTATGCACCGCCACACTGGTCCTGCACCAGTTATTATGGTACGGGGAGGTATTGGATATAACTCTCGCACTCGTCTAGTACGCATTGCCGATACTTTAAACAGCCAGGGCTACATCTCTGAGGTGTTGGAGCCAGTTGTCCTTCCTTACCTTCAGGACTTGGCCACAACCATATTTCAACAGGATAATGCGCGACCACACGTGGCACGCATTGTCCAAAGGTTCTTCGTCAATCACCAGACTGAATTGTTTCCATGGCCGGCTCGCTCTCCCGATCTTTCGCCGATAGAAAACATGTGGTCCATGGTTGCTCAACGATTGACCCAGATTACACTCCCAGCTGCCACACCAAATCAACTTTGGCAACGTGTGGAAACTGCTTGGTCTACTGTACCCCAAGAACACATCCACAGTCTCTTTGAATCAATGCCGAGGCGTGTGGCAACGGTGATCTCCAACAATGGCGGCTACTCTGGCTACTGACTGGCAGGAACCACTTCACAGAAGTCTATAAATTTAATCATTTGTTACTTGGTCAACATGTTATCTACAAAATAAATTTTGTTGTGCTATCTCTTGTCTTTCTTGGTGTAGCATTTACGGTGGCCAACAGTGTAGTATAATTTAGTACTTCATTGGTAAAAATAATTATATTATTTTGAGAAAATACGTGTGATGATGCATACGTATTTTCAATTACTTTTGTTTCATGATGTTTTTCGAATGTTTATTTTTAAATATATAGTAAAATTCAAATATATATAAAAAAACCCTTACTGAGCACACGCACATAAGTTTAGATAACTGCTTATAAGAGCGGGTTCTTACTGATTATATCATTGATAACAATAAATCAGCAGGAAAATTAAGGGAGAAGTTCAACATTAGACTTATTCTTGCAGCAACAATTACTTGTCGTTTTATTTAGTTTCGCATTCCTTATCTTCTTACATTAATTTTATTTCTTAATTTTGTCTCGAGAAGTGAAAATATAAACAATTTTCAAAGAGGCATACTTCTTTTAAACTTAAATTAAATAATTAGAATATTTTACACATTATTTAAAAAGGATTATAGTTTCAAAAAAGTACAAAATGTTTGAAATATTGTCATAATTTTAAAAATTATAAGCATTAGCAAACAAGAAACTATTTTGTAAAAATTATTAAGTAATTTTTGCGTTGCTCACGCTATTTTCTAAAATAGTAACCTTTGATGTATAAAGCTTTATAGAATTATAAAATGTATTATACTCTTTAAACCCTAGTAATTTAAGAATAATATGTTTTTTTGTGTTTCAAAAAAAATTTGAAAAATATTGAAATTCTTAAAAAAAAATTTGAAAATATAATTTTTTTTATTTTATAAAAATATAATTTATTATTATATTTATTTAAAATACTACGGTCTAATAAGGATACATTTAACTTTAAAAATAAACTTATTGCTAGTAATTAAAGCTACTACTTTAGAAAATAGCATGGGCAACGTGAAACTTAATTAATATTTCTTATAAAAATAGTTCTTATTTTCATGCGTTTATAATTTTTTAAATTATGATTATATTTAAACATTTTACAACTTTTCTGAAGCCCCATTCTTTTATAAATAATGTGTAAAAGATTCAAATTATTTAATTTTAATTTCAAAGAGTTATATGTATTTGAATATTGTTTATATTTTCGGCCCTCACAGAGAAAGTTAACACCCCTGAAACTCCTTATCTTATCATGGTTATCGTGGTTTAACATTTTTGTTAATCTTTTCGCCTTTCGCTTTTTGCTAATGAGTGGCTTCTCTCTTCAGGGTGCACCTCTTAGTAAAAACCCAGAAGAAGAATTTTATATGATAATTTTTAGAGTATATAATATAGAAAAATATAATATATATATAAAAGGATTTTCTTTTGGATTTCTTTTTAAATTAAGGGAACCAGGACATCATATGCTTCCAAAAAATCGATTTTTCAATTTTAATTCTAAAAAATAGTGCATATTCTTCTGAACCTAAAAATGCATAATACTTAATTATATGTTTGTTGATAAAATAGCCCTAAAATATGAAAAATAAAAATGTAACAAATGACTACGCCTCTTTTGACCCTTAGTTTTATTCACTTTTTCTCAAAAGCATATTTTTTTTTTTGAGTTTTGGTACATTTTTTTAAAAAAACTATTGCACGAAAAGATTCCAGATTTTTTATACTTCTATACAAGATGGCTATGCATATAGTGAACCTAATTTTTTTTCTATTAAAATAGTGCCTAAATTTTTAAAAATGGTTTTATGCATAAAAAAAGCAGAAAAATAGAAAGTTTCCAAATTTTAAAGTTTCATAATTTTTTTAAAGAAACTATACTAATTTTTTACTAAAAAATAGGCTCACTGTCTTTGTGTATTGTTTTATATATGGGGGTGTAAAAAATATTTTGCATAAAAAAAGATACTTTTTTAAAAAATGGTACCTAAACATAAGTGCGTATTATGAGTTCTCAAAAATTATGTATTACTTTAATTAAGTAGGGGAAAAAAGCTTTTGAACAAAGAAGTTATTTTTGTAGTTCTACAGAATAATTAAATTATCTTTATTAAGGACGTAAAATATCTAAGCCCTGTTGAAAATTTTAAAAGATATATGTCTCATAAACAAAGGGTCTTAATTTTGGCATTTTACATTTCCGCGCATATCCTGGTTCCCTTAAATGCACTAATGTTCAATCTTTATTTTTATCATTGATTCCTTTGATTTGATTTTGATCAGATTCCGCCTTTGTGTGTGTGTTTTTCCATTTTTCGTTTTCGTTCCAATGTCTGCAACTAATGGCTTCGTCCCGTGAAGCGTACCGAATCCCGCAATCGTCCACGTCTCCGATCGGACATCGCTGACCAGGTAACGCAAGTTGGAAAAGCGGGTAAAATTTCCATCGTTATTTTCGGTTGTGTGGCTGTAGGTCGTCCGGCCAGAGGGAAAAAGTACCGTCCCACGACGATCGACCTCGAGCAATCACCTGATCGAAACGACCACAGTTTGATATACGCGGTCATGCATGCACAGATCTGCAGTAGCCTGAGTCATATTAAGAGTTTTATGTCTTTCTAAATGAACCGAATTAATGCGAATGAAAGTCACGTTTTATTGTAACAGTGAAGTGGCAATGAAACAATGTTACTCTTCTCGAAAATTTGTTTAGTTTTTCAGTTTCGATCTCGTGTTCCATTATCCCATATTTATAGTTTCTCAATAAAGCGTTATTTCAGTTCCAGGTCAAAATGGGATATCGTTCGGAGAGTTTTTAATCGTTTTTGTTGGATTGTAATGTCAGAATCGGGTAGGAAATTTATAATTTTTTTGGACAATTATTGAAATATTTGCTTGTTTTCCTGTTATGATTCGATATTTTAAAGGTTAATGAATACAGGTTAAAAAACAGAAAAATAAATTCTCACCAGAAAGTTCTCACCACTCAGTTCTTTCTTCGGTACCTGAGCTGCACTGTAAAATCCTTTCAAAATTCCTTTGAAGTAAAAAAAAGTCATTGGAAAGTTTTCTAATGTTCAAAAATATAATATTATGTTACAAAAAGGCTGCCTTTGACCTTTTCTTAAGTGCTAACAAATGTTTTCTGATTTGCGAGTTTTTTTTTTGAAAGCGCCTTAATTATATGTATTTTTGAAATATTGATAATTGATCCAAAAACATTTTAAAACTCAAAAATTTTTACTCAATTTAAAATTTTAATATCTTAATAGCTTGCATTCAATAGTAGAGGAATTCTAACCACAAGAAATCTCAAACTCTCTAATCAATAAAAGTAAAGATTCACTTAACTGACACTGGAATCTTTGAAATATAGCCAAGCAGGTCCCAAATCTGACGTAATTCTAAGCAACAGCCAATCGAAATTTCGCGTTGTAATCCAACTTGTCAAAATTTTAATAATAAACAATCATATTCAATCTTTATACATTCAATCGCAAATTCTTTCTTTATAATTACTACCCCAATCTTCCTCACTTACAATCTCAGCATCTACACTTATAATTACTATCTCAACCTATTCCTCGATTCAACTTCAGGTCACTTCAAATATCTAGCCTTATCTGCACAGATCATGGTTCACGAGGTGGGGTTTTTAAATCAATTAAACAATCCATACAACAAGTTTCCCTTGAGGTTAGTTTGAAAATGCGTTGAGAACCTGCTGAAATAGTGTAATGTTTTTGTTTTTCGAGTATAAAACCTACCAAAGCAATTAGTATAATTAAAAATACACTCTATATAAAAATATAAAAAAATAAATAAAAAACGACGCACCAAGAACGTGTTGCCGATAGAGACAAAAATTGGTGGGTGGAAAGACTATGTACAGAATATAGAATATATAGAATGAGTAAACTTTCAGAAAAATTGCATGATTTATTTCAGAGTTACATAGTTGCAAAATAACGAGATCAATAAGGTGTTGACCCACATCTATCCTGGATGTAAGTTGCCACACGACGTGGCATAGGTGGCATAGAGTGATAAAGCACCCTGATGATCTCCTGCGGTGTTTCTTACCCAATTTTCTCCAATTGTTGGGCCAGGTCATCAACATTCCCTGGTGGATGCAGTCGCCTTCCCATCATATCTCAGGCATGCTTAATTGGAGAGAGATCTGGCGATCTGACTGGCCAAGAAAGTATTTGACAAGCTGTAAGACAGTTCATTGAAACACATGCCGTATGTAGTCTGGAAATATCTTGCAGAAAAATAAGGTCAAAAAGTACTGCAAAAGAAACGCTAGCAAAACAGTTTTTTTTTTCCTGTTATGTAGTGTATTTATAAAATAATGCGTGTTTGATGGTCTTTTTCAAAATTAATAAAATGATTTTTCTAATTCTTAACAATACATAAATTGACAGGAAAAAATAAATATTTTTCCTTAAAATTAAAAGTTACATACAATTTTATGTCGTAAAATAAAAAAATATCCTACAATCATTAATAAAGTAACATCGCATTCGAATTAGCAACATTTTATAATCCATTCTGAACCAATTTCTACATGATAAAAATATCAAAAATGGTTACAGTGTGTAAAAATGGATATTCGAAGCAATAATCTATTTTTAAACTGATGTATTTAAATGTTGAGATAAATCAGTGTGTATTGGAGTGTCAACTCATTATGAACACAGCAATTTGGGAACGAGGTTATAATAAAGGACAAACTCAAGCTCAATATTTTTAGCAATGACAGAGATCAAAGAAAACGGGGAAAGACAAATTCGGCATTTCGTTCACATAATGCAATTCCAAATCTGAAGTACTCACTGAAATGAATTAGTAATGATTTGGGAGGGAACGGTATCGACATATTTTGGGAAGCTTCTATTTATAGATAGAATAATGGACAAAATGACTTGTCTTAATATTTTATAAGTGAATTTAAAGAATGCCAAAAAAATGGAATTAGGATCAAATTTACATTTCAACAAGATAATGATCATAAGCATCCAGTATTGTGTCGTAAAAAAGTGCCCATGATACAATCACCCACGTCAGCTCAAAACACTTCTACAATCTCATAGCTTTAAAAATTTATGGCCAAACCGAAAGAAGGTAGAACAGAAAAAAACATCAAATAAGGAAAATTTAAAAATTTAGTTGGGAAGGAAAGGAAAAGAAAAATCTTCTCTACTCTTCTTATAGATTCATACCATGTTATCTGCAAACAGTTATTGTG
The DNA here is from genome assembly GCA_019973975.1 of Trichonephila clavata. NCBI lineage: Eukaryota > Metazoa > Arthropoda > Arachnida > Araneae > Nephilidae > Trichonephila > Trichonephila clavata. The sequence goes on from BMAO01025791.1 coordinate 15,515, forward strand.
ACAAAATACATTGACACTAAGCAATAGTTCCACGCATTTTATTTTTTATGCAAGAATGTATTTGCATGAACGCTGAGTTTCAAGAGATCCAATTTTTGCTAATAAGAATATAATTTTTTTATATAAATTAAATAATTATTATTATTTTATTTTTAGCTAAGATTAAAAGTGTTATATCTTAGCATATTTATATTGAAGTATATGAAATCTATTTATATATATATTTCGTGGTTTTTTCCTATAAAAATACAACTTTTCATTACAAAAGCAATCATATATCCTTTTAATTTTGGAAATGACCATAGGTAACATAGGAAAAATCAGGATTGAAAATATAACTTGATGAATCTGTTCTTCATTAAATTACCCCCCAATTACCTAAATTAATTACAATGGAAATAGAAAATATTTGTTGAATTTCCGTATTGAATACAGAACATTTCGTTTACAATACATAAAACTATATTAAATATACTGTGTTTTTTTTAAAGAAACACTGTAAAAAAAGCCTTGTTCAAAAACCAACTTATAGAAAAACAAAACAGTAAACCTTTTCTAGATTTTTAACGAGGCAAGAAATTTATAACTAACACGAATATGAACATTTAAAAATATTATAAATATCTAAATTTTTATATGGTACATAAAATTTCTGAAAAAAAAAAGAATTCTTATTTAGAGGTATTTAGCGCTAGTAATTTAGTAAAATTATTGAAGTTGTATTCGTATGTAGGATATAATTAACAGGAGAATGAATAATTGAACTTTATGGAACGTAAAAGACTACACATGAACCTGTTTAGAATTTTAAAGACAGTTGAACAGCAATTAATTCACTGTAGATAAGATAGAAAGTGTTTTTGCTTATGCCAGAGGGGAGAAAAATAAAACAAATTTAGATGCGGGCAATGTTTCTTTTCTTTGTTGCATGGAGAAGTAAAATTATGAACAAGCATTTTTTAAATTTTTTTCTGTTTTTTTATTTGATATGATTATAACAGGTTAATTCTCTCTCTTCAGATAAATACATGACTTCAAATGTATTCAAAGTGATTGTAGAATCTATGACTCGACCAATGAATACGAAACAGTTCATGATATAAATGCTAATGAGTCATCATATTGTTAGATTCTTTTAAAAAGAACCTCTAACAATACCTTTTCTGTTATCTGGAACAAGTTAAAAAGGAATATTTGTCTTATGATTACTCTTGAATGCTTGTAATAATCAATTGATTCATTGATCGAATGATAACCAAAACGGATTTCATTCATACTATTTGTTTGTTAACACTTCCGGTACCAGCTTTTATTTCTTTCTTGTTTCAAAGGTCAAATAAACACTAAAAAAACAACTACTAAATCATGCCATAATCAGAGTAAGTGAGCGAATATTAAAGTCGCACTGTTCAGCTACGCGAGGGCTTTCGGCGACGGACCTCGAAATTTTGAACCATGGTCAAGTGAAGAGGACGACACCTGAACTGGCACCCCCTCTCCTAACTACCACACGACGCGTTGACGAAAGATTTAACGTGCATTGTTCCCATACACGGTGAGTCTTTAGTGCTGCTGGGATCGAACTCATGTCACGCCAGCCACGATCCGATACCTTGACCACTAGGCTACCGCGACCCATCTCATAATCAGAAACCGAGGTAAGCATTTGAGTAGTGGTGTAACGGAGATCATTAGAGTCCCCTGCAAAATTAGGTTTGGTCCCCAAGATGGATCTTACAAAGGGTACGTACTTGGCGTCAGTCAGGTTTTCGGTCCCTTAGAATCCTGCCCCCCCCCTTTAATGTGGGGGTTGCTGGGGTGTACATTACGCCACTGCATTTGAGTAACCACACTTCTCTATATAGTTTAAGATACACAGAAATGAGGATTAACCCTTTAACTGGTTAGCCCGAACACCGTACGGGCTACTGAAAGCTGGACACAATCGGTTAGCTCGTACACTGTACGAGCACTGATACGTTTTTTTTTTTTGCTATATGTTTGCACATGTTTTTAATAGGTATATTGAGATTATTAGGGCAAGTTTTTTTTAAGAGACGCAGTTTGTCCATGGTACTGAAATACTTTTCATACGGGGTTTTCTTTGTGGTGATGGTGGGAATTTTTCATTAAAGGCAGAATGAAAATATTCGATAAAGAATAGGGATTGACAAGTCAATGTGTAATTTGTTGCTTGAGAAGAAATGAAAATAGAAAGATAATAAAAAAAGCTGATATTATATCTCTGTCCCCATTGCAATGTAAGACTGAGTATCACACCATACTTGAAATTGTGTGTGCATATACAAGGGGTGATCAAATGAAAAGGTACGAAACGACACGGTGGGTACAAATATAGACTTTATTCAAAATATACACCATAAGCCTGAGCACAACGATCCACTGATGAACAAGCAGCAGGATTCCTTGTTCCAGAATTCCTGTGGCTGTGACGAGACCAGTCCTTCACAGTGTCTTGAGTACGTCGTCCGGTTGAAGCTCTTTCCTTTCAGGTTTTCTTCAGTGACCAAACACATGGAAATCGCAGGTGACATGTCCGGACTGTAGGACGGATGGTCCAACGTCTCCCATTGAACTTGTCCAGTTCCATTTGTGGACTCTGGAGACGTGTGGACGCGCGTTATCATGGAGCAGAACCACACCCTCCGTGACAGCCCGGTCTTTTGTTCTTGATGGACCTGCGTAGGCGTCGGAGTGTCTCACAGTACACATCGGAGTTAATGCTTTTTCTGTGCTTGAGTATTCTGTGCTCGCATCATTTGGACGCCGCTTTTTATAAGAGCCTTTGCTCTTCCTGCGCATGCGGGCATCCGCACATGATCCGATCCAGCAGAGTCTCCAATGCATCCCGAGATGTCTCGCTACATTCTCCCTTGGCGGAATATGCAAATATTTAACTGTTTCATTTTTATGTCGTTTCGTACCTTTTCATTTGATCACCCCTTGTATATACTATATATGCGCACACACAGCTACCAAAGCATTCCATTGAGATTGGAAATGCCAATTTTAAACAAAATTAATGAAGATTTAAAGTTAAAAAATATGTGAAAGCCTAAAGTTTAAATAACCTTTTCCTGTTGTTACATTAAAGTGATGAAAGCTAACTGTAGAAAACTTTATGAAAATAATCTAGTTGGAGAAAAATGGTAGTTTTTTAATAGTAAGTAGAATGAGACAATTGATAAAGCATGCCTTATTTAAGTGACTGCAACAGAAAAACAAGTAATTTTCTTTACTTCTGTAAAAGAAAATAATCGTAAAAATTATTACATTAATAAAAAAAGCTTTTTATAAGATTCACGATTTCTTGAGGAATTTACTACAGTGGCAAGTTAAACGGAAACAAATTTGAAGAATTAATTAAATTCTAATTTTATGTTGGAAAGACACTATGTACCAAAATAAAGTAACACATAGACAAAACTTCAAAAAATTACGCCTCAAAATTAATTGTTACATATATGATAATAAAGGAATCAGAAACTAGAATAAAATATATAACTTTGATAAAAATATTTCTTAAATTTTATGAAATTTTCGAATTGATTTTCAAACACCTCTGTGTGGGTTTTTTCGAACCATAAAACTCGTAATTATTGATTACAAGAAAGGCTCTCGTGAATTTACCTTAACAAGTTTTCTTTTCCGAGACTGGAAAAGAAAATGGCTATTTACACATATAGTTTAACTGTTTTCTTCACGGACCCTTCACACTTTCTCTTTCGTTTCGTTCGGATCATTACATCCTCATTTGTTTTTGTTTTCTCAAAGCTTCATTGCCACTAACTTCAAACAAAATTACACAAAAAATAAACTCACCATAGACCACCCACCAACATGCTTTAGGAAATCAGGGTCTCCATGCGCTATAAAGCAGTAGTTTCCAAATAAACACTCAAACAATTTAAGGGGGTAGGTTCATGAATTTCTTCCCGCAAACACATTTTTTACGTTTCCCATTTTAATAAAATGTGAATTTCTACGCTTCTAATGGTGCAAAAAATATCATTCTACGGGCAGTAGAAGTATTTTTAGTAATTTTTTGAAAATGTGTTATCTCCTGTCAAAGTCTACTAAATCCATTACTAAAATCCATTTTTCTCAAAACTAACATTTTTACCAAATAAGGAACATTTGTTCCTAAACTGCTGCATTTAACAGCTAATAACTTTGCATAATTAATAATTACACTCTAATACATACTTTAATCGAGGGACTTTTTCTAAAAAATATTCTGATTTAATTTATAGCATTAAACATCATGAAATTTCACTGCTTTTGAAAAAAAAAACAGATTTGTGCAAAAAATATTTAAAAAAAAAATAACTAGACATTCTATTTATAAAATCTCTGATTAAAGTATGTATTATGGTTCAGAGAATATTCAGTAAGAAAATTGGAGATTTTTATTCAATAGAATGTATATAAATGTTCCTTAAAAATACCTATTTTTAACATTACTGATATACAGATCCTGTTTCGTGAACCTATCCAAGAAAATAAAGTTTTTACAGCATAACTCACACACATATTGCATGAAAAACTTTTATTTCATAGAAAACTGACAGCAAAATCGTTTCAACAGAAAGAGCAAATGATTTTCTGTAAAGTTTATGATCTTAAGGAATTTTAACTGAATATAAAATACATTCAAGACAATTAAACTTCACTACAAAATTATACCAGAGCTACCATAAGAAAGCATACTTTGAATGATAACAGCTTAAAAAATAAATCAGAGAACAGCAAATGCTTCTTGAATGCAGTGGCGTATCTAGTACTGAGTACCCTGTATCAAAATTTCTTGACGACCTATTTTAGGGCTCCTTAACATCTATCGATTTTCTTGCTTACTTATGTTGGGGCACATGTAGCTTGGGGGCTCCGCATCGTTGATACGGTGGTCAGGGTCGTTTTTAACCTTCCAGGTGCCCTAGGCACTTCAAATTGTTGCTCCCCCTCCCAATATTTCTGGAGCTTCCCCTCCTTTAGTTCTTACATTGCCAATTTGGGTTCGGGATGGATTTTCTCTTAACTCTCTTACTCTTCCTTTGTCTTCTTAATGGCGTGTCATTCCATTATCCACCATCTATGGACCTGCCGTGTCCCGGACTGGCAACCGGCAGCCGTAATGAAAGAGAGTGACAGGGTTTGGTCACTCGGGTTCATTTCTTTCCTCATGGCATTACGGACCCGGACCCCCTATCATTTTGTAAATAAGTATTATAGTAAATTAATAAAATCGTACGAAATTACAGTATAGATTATATATTATTGTATGAACTTATTAACTATCAACTTTTTAACTTGTTTATCATTCAACTTGTTAATGATCTATCTTTTACTTTTAGACATATTTTACTTTGTAATTAAATTATTTTAAATTGCAAATTATTTTAATAAATTGATAGTTATTCTAAATCTTTAATTTTCGATTTTTCGCGATATGCTCGCCCCCCCCCAGAAGGGTTATCACGCCCTCCTGGGGGGGATACTCCCCACAGTTTCAGAGACGCTGCGATAAATGTTTTATTTCGAATTTTGAGAACAATCTAATAACAGTATACATGAAACAAAATAGGATTTGGGGAAGAAACGCTAAACGATTTACATAATAATTTGGCCGATTGCGAAACGAAGATATGATAATTTAGATATAAAAAGAAAAGAAAAGAATTGGCTTTTGAATAAATACTAGGTGGTTTACGTTCTCTGTAATTGTTCTCTTTTCTTTCTTTTTTTTTCATCCTCCAACATTTTGCGCCTCCAAAACTTTTGTGTCCAAGGCATGTGCCTAGTGTGCCTAGGCGGAAAAGCGGGCCTGACGGTGGTAGCTATCCTCCCTGTTTGAATGCATTCTTCATCTCCTTCGCATACATATAGAATGTAACATTTACCAGAAACTCAGAAGTGAATATAATTCTTTTTCTAAATATCAATATGTCAGAGCCAATGAAAAGTGACTCTGATGCAGAAATTGATAATGAAACTTCTATCAAAACTGTTACATTTTCTAATGCTTTACACTGTTTGGAAACTGTGAAAACGTACCATATGCAGCAGGATGTAAATGACATAGTTGTCGAAAAGTCGAAAAAGAACTCTTTCGAGTCAGGAATCAAAAATATTGTCAAACATTTATTAATCAGTATTTTAAAATTTTAAATAAACTAGTGCGTAATAATTTACTAATAATATCTTTAGTTGTTGAATAAAAAGTGTGTAATTTATAACTACAGATATTTTGTGTAGCTGCTGATAATAGAATTTCCATAATGTAGCTTATATTTTGTTTGGACTTCGATATAACGAATAACCCCTAATTAACAAACAAAATTCTCGGTACCGATGAATTCGTTTAATCGGGGTCCGTATGTATATAATTTGGAATACTCATCAAAATAAATTCGAACTTTTGAGGTATTTGATAGCATTGTAACGTCTGTCACATTCAGATTAAATAAATCAAGTTTAATGGGTTTTTTCTTTAGTTATTTAATGAGCGATAAAGTAACACACAAAGTACTATTTACAAATTAGAAGACTTATATAACGCCCTTCGAAGTCTGCGCCATGTTTCATTCCTTTCTTCTTCCTTTTGAAGTTTTTGTTTTGGTTTCAGTTTAGTTCTCCTTCCATTTTTTTCACTCGTTGCCAACGGAAAAGAGTATTTCTTCTTTAGAAATATCCTACAACATTTTAAAAGCCTTGGAATTACATAACTGTGACATTCAAAAGAATTTACAAATTACTGATTCCGCGATACTATCTTACAAAAAAGTAAAAGCGGAAGACACAAATCTCCTTAGTACTGTCGCTAATGAAGATGTTCCAAACTTGAAAATGATGAAAATTATTATATTCCAATGCGTATATTAGAGTACTTTTCTTTTGTCACGTTCGTGTTAAATGAACATGTCATTTTTAAATAACTGTTCTTTCAACCCATGAAACAGCAAGCTTTCGTATAAAAACAACTTTGAGTAATTTAAATCGTCTCTTATCTACATTTTGGCAATAAAGTATTCCCAGCCATCCTCTGCTTCGCTGAACCGTAACTAAAAGTGAGCTTCTTAAATTCAAATAATTAGGCTGTCATTAACGGAATCTATTAAACAATAGAACAGACTCATGAAAAAGTGCAAACAATTAGTTTATCTCAATCAAGGTTCTGTTCAGTTTTTTCCGTATCTCATTCAGTTGTCTATTGTTTTCAATGCCAAACATTGAATGCATAGAAAAAGCTTCATTATCTGTGAGGTTTGTACAGTGGTGACGATAAATCTTTCAAATTTGCTTTCAGGATACTTATTATTTCTTAGGACATTTTTTTCTTCAAATTATTGGATGAAACATATGTTGTTAATAAGCAAGGAAATAAAAATAAGGTTATGCGAAATAAAAATATTTAAACAAGATATATTTAAAATTTCAACAATGTACATTTGATATTTAATTTATTTTTATGTGTTTTTCGTGCATATTTAGTTTTGTTTGTTGTGATCTTCGCGAATGTATTAATTGAGGTATTAATTCTGTCCATGTCTTTCTTCTGTTAATGTTAATAAATAGTTAATAAAATGATTTTTTAATATATAATAATTACTCTATTTTTTAAGATGTTCAAGCTGCCTTTTATTGATTTTATATTTTGGTTACTTCCTTGAAAATGTCGATAATATAATTCAATTTTTTCCGCTCTAATTTTTCTAAAATTTTAAGGTGAAACGTGGACTGGAAAATAAGTTATTAATAATAACTTTATATAATTGTAGTAGTAATAAAATGATAGTAATAAAATATTTTTAAAAATAGATTCGTTGTAAAACTTCAAGTCTTTTAATTGTTCTACAATTGCTGTATCTCTTGTATTTTATGACTCATAATTAATTTTTTTAAAATTATATACTCGTATGTAAGTAAGTATGTACTCGTATTTAATGGGAAGTATACTTCCCACGAACTTCTTTTTTAAATGTATATGAGAAGCTATTTTTCCACTTAATGCTTATGCTGCTACTTCGGCTAATATGACGACTGATTTCTGGATTTTCAAGTCATAAGCACGGCTTGAAAGATCCCTGATCAACAAGAAAACTCTTCCACAGATGACGTAATACTGACTAAAGTTGGAGCCCATAGGACAACTTGACAAAAAATATATAGACATTGCCATTTGTACTCTACTAAAGTACTCGTATATGAGAGTATAAAGTACTCGTATAAAGTAAGTATGTACTCGTATATGAGAACAAAACACGTTTGCATAACTTGCAATGTCCCACAAAGTGTTTATCCCTGTTTTCTGAAATTTTATGGAAAGTAATATGTTTAAAATCAAAAATTTCTGAATAGGAAAGAGATCCAATTTGTAACTGCTTTTGTAAGCTTAGTATTTGCAAATTATGTTTCATATATATATATCATGTAACGCTGTACAAAGAAAAATGCAAAACATAAATTATCCTCCTGTTGAATACCTCCCAATTAGAGGTCGGGAACGTACTTCCCGCGAAAAAAATGTTCTAAAAATGATATTAATTTTAGATAATAAGCTAAATCAGAATTTCTTTTCATAAATCAATTTTAATCACCAAAATATTTTATCATTATTAGAAAAAATGTGTTAAATACGGATAAATATTTAGATCTTGTTTTGTTTTTAAGGTAGTTATTTGATATTTGTATGTAAAAGTTCATGGAGAAAACACCATTGCACTTTTTATAGTCTTTTTCGACATTTGTTTACACAACTTAAAAATAGCTTAAGGGTCATAACTCAAATAGCTTTTTTACTAATAATTAACTCGTGTCAACTGCAAGTATGTTTTTGACCATATTCAAGTCGAAAGCAAACAAAAGACGGCTTTAGTTTGTATGTTCATCACTCCGATGCAAAGTCATAATTAATTCCTAAAGCATGAAATGTCTTCACAGTTTCGTGACTTGTGCACAACAAAGATGTTCACTTCTCAGAAAAAGTCTTTTTTCCGATATCGTTTTTTCTCAAAAAACGCACGCGTGCGGATGACTTGGCGGTCACATCTGTTTCTGTTCTCTCCTTCTTCCTAGTTGTCAAGTTTTTTTTATTTGGGAAATTATGACTATACTTTTTTTTCGCCAAAAGCAGGTCAGCCTTCACAAGGACGCAGTGAGGACTTCTCTCGTTAGTTCCGAGACATGCGGCACAGTGCCGGATTTAAACCGAGTTCGAATTCGAAACGAATTGTGTCTTCCTGGAAGTGGTGAAATCGGTTAAACCAACTGAAGCATGTCCGATCCACTGTTGAACCCGGGAGAAGTGGCATATCGTCGATGTGGTGATTTGTGAAAATTGCTTTACCTCCAGTAACCCTGATGGCTATATGGATTACAATGAATCCATCTTCAAATGGACAGTGAAAAATTTTTTTTTAATAATTCGTGCTGTGTGTATGTGGATATAAACTTTTTCTCAATGAGGTACTTAAATTAAGATAATACGAAATTACAATAATTATTAATTCAGATTATAATGTAGGGTACGCTATGGAGTTTTTGAAAGTATTCTAAATATAAAGGACTTCTAAATTTGAAAGTGACTGAATAGGAAATTGAAAGTTTTGTCTTACGTTTTTCAAAACAAATAGGCCGACTTAAAATTAATAGAGATATATTAAGGACACGTATTGCTATTTATACTTTTACTACTAGTTTGTAACACATTCATCAACAATTTTAATTATTACTTGGTAAACGATTATTGGTCGCTATATATGTATATATATACAGTCGACTCTTGATAATTCGAAGTTGAAGGGACCAATGAAAAACTTCGAACTATCAAGAGTTCGAATTATCAAGAGGGTAAGAAATAATTCTCAAAATACACGAAGAGAAATTTTTTTAACACATTTAAATTCGAACTTTTGTAATAAAACAACAATTGTACATATGTATAAAATATTTCAAAGTATTTTAAAAAAGTACATGTTATATACAGTATAAATATTAAACAAAAGTTAAAAAGTCCTGTATTAAAAAGAATGCCTTATGTATTAAAAGAATACATATACTGCACATAATTTTTTTTGACGAAAAAAATCTGTTACTTTTTTTTGTTTTATCGCATTCAATCGAATTTTGTCAAGAGATTTTTCTAGAATAAATAAAGCTTGAAAAACATTCGCATCCATCGTTGGAATTTGCATATTGCTCTTTATTTTGTAATCTATGAATGTCTAATTTGTTGACAACGGTAAAACCAAATTGCTCCACAGCTTGGTGATATATATTATAGGCACCATAGCTTGTAGTGAATGAATGGCGAATATTTTTTTTAAAGAGATGAACTGCGGAAGACTTGTTCTTTTTGTCTTGGTTCACTATCAAGTTCGTACAATGATTTTGAAGAAAAAAGTTGCGTAGTTTGTATAGTGACACTTTAGCTTCTGTCAAGAGTTATCGGGTCAACTCGATGGTTATCAAGAAGGTACATTACAAGGGAGACAAGCAGAGGCAATACAACACAAAGCATGTAAGTTTCAACTTGTTTGTTACAGGGCTCAACATGATAGTGAGTGTTTGAATTGTCGAGAGTCTTATTAGATCACTTCGAATTATATCGCGTGTTGTATTCTAGCCAGCCACAGATTTTACTTCGAAATGTTGAGTGTACCAAAACGTATTGTTTTATTTAGAAATATTCAAAAGTTTTTCTAGGGTTGAGCCTCGAATTAGCGAGAGGTTCATATTATCAAAGGTTTGAATTAGCGAGAGTCGACTGTATATATATATAACGAGGATTTTGCGTCGATTTACAACCATGAAGGAAATATGGTTTCATCCTTTCACACTCGAAATGAAGTAACAGTCAAAACTCTGGCCTGAAAGGAGAGAATTAACTCCTAAGAAGGCATCTGCAGTCAACGTCATGGCGCCAATATTTATAGGTGCGCATGGGATTATTTTAAAAAAAAAAACAGTCAACTATATGAGTATTATGTAAATTCATTGCAGCGCTTGTGTGATGAAACAAACAAACGGCTGCATTTGGCGAAAAAGCAAGTTTGTTTCTTTAAGACAACGCACACCAGTTCACACAGCCATTATTGCGATGACAAAAATTATAATGAGTTAAAGTTCAAATCACTTCCTAACGTACCATGTTCATCACATTTAACTCCATCATATTATTTTCCGTTTCAAAAAAAAGAAAAAAAAATGTCTCGGTAGTAAGAGATTTGCCAAAAATGAATTGGAGTCAGCATATTATAGTTAATTTGAGGAGCTCGAATATTCAGTAATTAGTTTTTAATTTTTTGTAACACGCGAAGGTATTAAGGGAACCAGGACATGCTCGGAAGTGTAAAATGCCAAAATTAAGACCCTTTGTTTATGAGACATATAACTTTTAAAATTTTCAATAGAGCTTAGATATTTTGCATTCTTAATAAAGATAATTTAATTATTCTGTAGAACTACAAAAATAACTTTTTAGTTGAAAAGTTTTTTTTCCTGCTTAATTTAAGTAATAGATAATTTTTTAGAACTCATAATACATACTTATGTTTAGGTACCATTTTTTAAAAAAGTTTTTTTTTTTATGCAAAATATTTTTTACACATATACAACAAAACAATACACAAAAGACAGTGAACCTATTTTTTTAGTGAAAATTTAGTATAGTTTCTTTAAAAAAATTATAAAACTTTGAAATTTGGAAATTTGGAAATTTTTTTTTGTTTTTTTTTATGCATAAAACCATTTTTAAAAAGTAAGGCACTATTTTAATAGAAAAAAAATTAGGTTCACTATATGAATAGGCATCTTGTATAGAAGTATAAGAAATCTAGAATCTTATAGTGCAATAGTTTTCTTTAAAAATGTACCTAAATGCAATAAAATATGCTTTTGAGAAAAAGTAAAAAAACTAAGGGTCAAAAGGGGCGTAGTCATTTGTTTACATTTTTATTTTTCATATTTTAGGGCTATTTTATCAACAAACATATACGTATTATACATTTTTAGGTTCAGAAAAATATGCACTATTTTTTAGAACTGAAATTGAAAAAAATCGATTTTTTGAAAGTATATGATGTCCTGGCTCCCTTGAATTGTTCATTTTAAAATAATATTTCTTTTAAAGTTGTGGAAAAGCCGAAGAGAGACTCATGTTAATAATTATTAATACTTAAACACATATGTATATTAGTTCATTACCCCTAACTATATTTCAACATAAATAAAAAATGACTTGAATATTAGAGAAATTTACTGACAGTTTGAAACTGGATAAGTGTGTTTTCCCTCTAATCCATTTGGTACAAAAACATTTTTTTTTTTACATTTTAGGAAAAATTGTTGTAATTGCTTCGAAATATATTGCGAATTGTCGTTTCTTAATTTTTCTTTCATTTTTTAAATCACTCCCCACATTTAATTATAAAACACTTTCTGAAATTTTCCCTTTTTTCTAAAATAATTAACATTTATCGAAAAAAGGCATTCTTATTTTGTTAACTTTATGTAATTTCTAGGCAAGAGTTTACTGAAGAGTCTGTTGTGTTAATTTTTAACAACGTATATAGAAAGCAGCAAATTTTAATAGATTAATCCAGTTTTCCAGTGTACACTTAATTTAATATTTTCCTTTGAACACTTCAACACTAAAAAAAATGTATTAAGTAATACTGATTTTATTACTTAATTCACTTATCAAATTTTCATGGAATTATTTTTGCAAATCTCTATAGTTACAACCGTTCTAATTTATACTATTATTTGAGCAACTTAGTAGGTGATGAAATCTTTTCTTGGGCTTAAAAGCTATTCTGGATTATAGTTACACCACCGTGTATATCAACCCATTATAATTATTTGATTGATTTCCACCTTTAATATTTCCCCTACCCTTACTTTTTGGGAAAATGTTAACTAAACCAATCTTCTTTTTGTCTTTATTAAAAGAAAACGTTCTTTTATACATCAACTTAAATACAATAAAGGAAATGAAAGAATTAGTTGCTAATTCCTGGAATTATTTAGAGTTGTATATTTTACCAAAACCGATGCTTTCATTATGACTTTACTTTGAAAGACTAGATAATAGAATCTACTCAAAAATTTAAAGCAACATCACAGCTGACAATAAATTGCGAATAGATATTATTTTCCTAAAAAAAATCACCCCAAACGCTACATTTTCCTTACAATTAGTGTTTTAAAATTTAATTAAATAAAACAGAGAAAATTATTTGTCACAGGTTAAATTATATTTTTTTAATTATATTTTCTAGTTTTATTTATTGAAAAAATTATACATATTTTTTTAAATCTCACTTATTAATTTTTCTCCGATTTTAAACATTTTATATTTTATTTATTGAAAGAAATTATACTAATTTCTTAAATCTAGCTTATTAATTTTAATCCGATCTTAGACATTTTATATTTTTCCAATACCATACGATGTTTAATTTTTCATTTATACGGCTTATGTTAATATTTCTTACAAAATATTCATCTTACTAATGTTTTTTACTTTGTAAAACCCTCAAAAAATTTTCTGATTTTTTCAAATGTCTCAAATATTTGATTTTTATTTTATTGCACCCATGTAATAAACAAAAACAATAAACTGTGGTCTTATATTAATTTATAATTTTTATAAATCTGTTGAAAACTACTGTACTAAAAACAATTTTTTTTTCCAAAATAATAAAAAGGGATACTGACAAATGGAGTAAACTATTTTATTGAAAGCCAAAAATTTTCACAATAATTTTAGAAATCTTTTGAGGTGAAGGCATTGAGAAAAATCACAAAGAGTCACTATCTCTGATAAAGAGTCACTATCTCTTTGATATAGAGTCACTATCTCTTTGATATAGAGTCACTATCTCTTTTATAAAGAGTCATTATCTCTTTGATAAAGAGTCATTATCTCTTTGATAAAGAGTCACTATCTCTTCGATATAGAGTCACTATCTCTTTGATTAAAAAAGAGTCACTATCTCTTTGATTAAGAGTCACTATCTCTGTAATGACGAGTCACTTTCGTATTAAAGATTCTCTATCTCTATACTTGCATTGTAGCACTGAAATTCCTATGTTCCCATTCTTGAAATCTGTGCTGATATGTACGATGTGAATTATTTTCTCATAACTGAAGCAATCTGAAAGATCTTGATGATTCACTGGAAATTCTTGCATTTTTTGATGTTACAAAGTTATTTGCAGTGTCTTTTAGAGGATTGCGGAAATCTTTTGAGTGTTCATAATGTTTAGAGGAAAGGCTATTTACTATGATTGTATCGTCATAGTAGATATCTGCAGGAAGATTTAAACGTTGAACAGAGTGCTGGCAAAAAGATTACTCTCTAGTTGTTCATTTTCAAAGGCATAGTTGAAGTTATAAATGCCGCCGTTTGCAACACAGGCTTCAGCTTAAGGAGGCTGAACAATGGCAATCGAATGTTATTCCTGTGCTAGTATTCTTTTCTTACATAGGAGTTCACTTATTGTAGTGTTCCAGAAATATAATATATGCAGCGGAATAAAACATGTAACATACGTCGCAGTAATATATCACCTGCAACATATTGACGGTCCAAAGAAGCATGACAGAAAACGAAACAGACAATGATTTCGTCGTCAATGTTTTAGTCATCAAAAACTTATATTTTGGGGTTTCCTTTTTGCAGTATTCCAGGAAAAAGATACATCCAACGGAATAAAGCATGTAAGCCACCTCGCAGTAATACATCATTTGCAGCACATTGATGATCCAAAGAAACAGGGCAGAAAACGAACCAAACAAAGACCCCATCATTGTCAGACTTATTAGCTAAAACGTATGTTTTCAAACAAGATAACGCAGTAATTAAATAACAACTTCACTTTATTCGCTCAGACACTAAACTAAAAAATGGTTCAAGACAACAATATAATTAAAAAGAACTGTGGCTTTTGTTGTGATTTTGCATGAGTTCCAACAGAGTAAATGTATTGTTGCTTGAATTGTTAAAATAACTAAATAGTCAGATGAGTTACAATGGCGTCGAAACAATAACAACTCGCAAAGAAATAAACGTAGTAAAAAGTGTTTTTAATTAATTTCCTCTTTTTTAATATTTTTAATTATTAGCTGTTTTTCTCTCGAACGGGTATATTGAAAAATAAAACAGTACAGATTGAAGGATTAAGAAGTTTTTAATGAGTAAATTTTAAATGAATTTAAAATTAAACAAAAAAAAACATTTTAGCATATTTAAGCTCAATAAAAAATCATATTTGCCAAGTCTTAAGTCCTTAGGTCTAATAACTGAAAAAATGGATTTTTTAAATTTATAACACCCCTTAACCCAATTGTGGGTCGAATTTTGAAGACCTCCTTCTAAGCTGATCTCTGCTCAGCAAAAGTAACATGAATTCCAAATTTAAAGGTTATAGACATTGTAGTTCAAAAAAGGGAATTTTTTATGTTAAGTGTTATAGTTTTATGTTTTTTAAGTCTGTAGGTCTAATAATCAAAAACAGTACTCTTTAGTCTATAACGCCCCTTTAACCCCTATCAAACCCTAGGGGGACTTTTTTTGCAAAACCTCATTTGTAGCAGATCTCTCCTCCATGACAGGAATATGCCTACCAAATTTGATACCTGTGGTCTAATAGCTAAGAAACGGGAATATTTATCTATAACGGGACTTAACCCCTAGCAAACCCCTTTCTTGGCAGATCTCTACTCCATGAAAGGAACACGTCTACCAAATTTTAAGTCTGTATGCCTAATAGTTCCAGAGATATCGTGATGAGTGAGTCGCTTTTCTTCTTTATATGTCTAGATAATAATTTGCTTACATTTTAAATTTTCTCTCGAGGGATGTTTATTCATAATGGTCTTGAGCTCTCCAAGACTTTGTGTGGTTTTTATTTCTAGTTTATCCGCCTAATAGGAAATAACCATAGCCTTCTGCTAAAAGTTGAAATTTTAGCGTTTTTAAAGCAGGAGGATGTAATCTTGCATCAGCTGTGTACTGGACCAATCAGAAAAGCTTTTACTGGAAATTATAAGATTTTATAGCTTTAGGTTGTCCATGGCTATAAATATAGGTCTTGCTTTGTGTGCTTCTACCTGTTTCTGAGAGTTGTTTTACGTAACTATATGCATGTGGATTTAAAAGTACCAAGCCTATTCATTCTTGAACGACTGCATGAAATTAATTGATTGCATCCGACAAAATGTCATATTACAAGTTAAAAATGCCTGAAGTCCAACACAAATTAATTAATATTTGTGCGCATCTCTCTGTGTGTGTGATCATAAGAAATGAAAAGTTTTCTGCATTAAGCTTAAATTCAGTCAAGAGGTTAGTGTGACCTGGGTGTCGATTACCCTGATTCATCGTATATCTTAGTGCAACAGGATCTTTCTTTTTGAGTTTTTAAATATTTAATTTTACTTCTTTTTACTACACAGTGAAGTATTTTTCTTTCTTTTAACTAACACAAATCATGTTCTATGTATAATTGAACTCTTAGCATTACCTGTTTGATGATTATGTGAAATTCAAACATGTAGATTGTTAATCGGAATTAATCGATCTTCATTGCTTCTCACTTTAGCATTACTGATGTCTGGAAACTAAAAACAATTTTTTTGACAGTTTAATATTTGAATATGTTAGTTCAACGACTGTATTACGCTTCTTAGCGTAAAGCATTGTTCCAGATCGATGGATGATATCTTTTTTAAAGGTTTGTACTCATAACTAATTCCTGTTACCTCTTAATTCATATAAACTATGTCATTTAGATAATAATGAATGATTTTCCCTAACCAGCTATATCTTCAAGGTAATCGCTTTTTAAACAAAGTGCAAATAACAGAATGTTTTTGTAGCACAATAACTTAAGTTATTTTTAAAATTATAGCTAAATCGGAGAATTCACTGAATACAATAAAATGAAGTTTGTCATCAAACTGTTGTTTTTGAAAATCCTTTATCGATCTTATTAAGCAAAGGGGATCCACAAAAATCAAACTATCTGTATTTTAAAGTCAGTTTGCTTATCAGTTAACGAGTTTGAATAGCATATAGAACAATTTTTTAAAGAAACACGTGAAAGGTATTAAAAACTAAATTATCAAAAAATTCAGTAGAATTTTGCATTCATTTTGTTTTTTCCTCCATAATTACTTATGATGCTTACAAAATTCGGTACTTACGTTTTATACCGTCGACAAATTCATCAAATGAAAGAACGTGCCAAATGTCGCGATATACAACCAATAATGGAAAACTATTCTATGCATCTAAGCTTATTCGTATCGATGATGACAGCATTTGCGACGTCTTTTGATTTGGTGATCTTTTCTGATTTCACAAAATAGTTCTCAACGATATAGTACTCGTACTTAAGGACCAAAAAAATCTTTACTTACACCACACATATATCAATTTGGCGTTGCATCTTGTAACTGAAGTGAAATGACTCAAATTTTTGAGATATCATGATCAATTACATATATTTGCAGTCTTGTATTTATCTCCGAACTCAAACATAATACAAATTCGCATTTCGTTGTTATATTTCAGTTAGAAATAACATACCTAAAATGACGTTCTGCACAGCATGTACATCCTTAATAGAGAGCGAAAACAAAGCTGTCGAACTAAAAATATAATTCTTGAATTTCCTTTGCAAATTCTCATTCTTGCCACAAACATGGATAAAGATAACGAAGCGTAAAAATTTTCAATCCTGCTTCTTCTACATTATGTTCTGAACATTTGAAAGCATTTGTTTTGAGTATCAACCGGT